>JAMKCH010005229.1:0-88034 GCA_023653785.1 Ophioderma brevispina | reverse complement strand
AGAACAAACACATTCTACAGAAATCATCAATTTAATTCAAAATAATGCTAATCCCAATGTCATTCCCACTCAAATATGTTGTTGCAGCATATCTTCCCTCTAACATTCTAAAACGGAATCGAAAAATAAGATGTAGGTTGGTAGCTATCGCGTGAGATACCTTGATAAGTCATCTCACAAAATGAGCAAGTTTTCGAGCACCTTTCAACGCCCGATTAGAAACGCATGGTAAACATACACCACGCCGCTTGGCACCATTTTTGATGAGTTTAGCATTTAAGTTGACTAACGGTGACTGACGAAATGTGTAAATCGGAGTGTTGTGACTGGTTACAGGCCTTCAGAGTGTGCGTTTTTGGAAAGTTCTGATGACAAGCTACAGCTGGGTGTTTGTTGATTGTGAATCAGATGTGTGGTTGCTGAGATATGGATTTTTGAAAAATTCACAATTTTTTTCTCCACAACGAAAATATTTCCAGAAAATCAACAAGATATGCTAGATTACATATTGATCAAAGAATTTATGTATTTTTTTTACAAAGCAATTTGATCACTAACAGCGCTCCAAAAAGAAGACTAATATGAATAATGCGTAAAGTGCCACCAAGAAACCAGCTTGCATGCCAAACTTGATGCTTGAAATGGCAACCCTATTGTGGCATATGGCGCTCACGTGGCGGCGCTGTTGTGATGTAAAGATCGCAAAATATATAGTTTGTATCTCAGTGAAATATGAAGTATGTAATACATGCCTATATGACATTAAATCATCCGATTGTGCCGTTATTGTGGGGAGGAAAGGCCGCTTTCATAGCGAGGTATAGGCTTCGACGATGTAGGATGAAGCATTTGTAAAACCAAATGAATTTCTGTTCTGCCCTTATAGCAGGTCCCTCAATTGCTTCTTGAAGGATATGCTTATTAATTACATTAGGGGACGGGGCATGCATTATTTACACCAGGAGAAATGGAGGATTTCAACTTTTTTCGGCGAGAAAGGTCGCATTCCCTCCTCGCTTCCGTTAAAAAAATGAAAAGTTGAAAGCTCATTGTTCCTCCTCGCTTCTTGATGAAAAATTTCATGTTGCACTCTCTCGCTTACAAATTTCTTCGCATTCCCCTATATTCCTCCATTCCCCCTGGCGCAAATAATGACCCTGCCCTTAGTTAATTTTCACGGGGGTGGGGGGCACTCCAACATGAAATCCATAGGAGTGTAAGGCTAGCGATTTCAAACCCGGAGGCATTCGGTAACATGGAAAAAAAGGTCACTGGGTGAGAGACAGCCAAATTGCCCATAAATAGGTGTTATTTGGACAAAAGATATGCTAAATTATCAAAAAAAGTCGAAATTTTCAAAAAGTAGGGTTATTTTGGTGTCAATTTTCAAAATTCTCCAAAAAATAGGGGCCTTTGGGTGAGAGTGGCAAACCTTTAAAAATATGACATCTTTGGGGGACAATGATTCTGAAAATGGGGGTCTAAACAGCCTTATATACATTTTGCGCATTTTGATAAAAATATGTAAATTAGGTCATGAAATAAATTTTCAACTCATTATGTACAAAGTTGTGTACAGGTTGGAAGAAGAATGCATGAAAATTACAGATTGATAGCTTGTAAACTTCCTACAAAGTGCAAAATTTAATAAAAATCTCAAATATGCTAATTTTTTGCAACAATATGCAAATTAGGCCTATGTAACATTTCATACAACTCACTCTCTTCATAGTTGTGTTGGTAAAGGTTTGAAGGGGAAACCATAAAAATTTCAGACTGATAGCTTGTAAACTTCTCACAAAATGCAAGAAAATAACAAAACTCTTAAATTTTGCACATTTTTGGTTAAAATAATTATGTTTATTAGGCCAATTTAACAGCATTAATTAGGCTCATTTGGTTCATAATTATGTTTGTTTATGCTTATAGAAAAATTCCTGAAATTTTCAGATTGTTTGCATTGTGATTTTAAAAATATGCAAATTTTGCTCATTTTTGGTAAAAATATGCTAATTAGGGTAAAGTAAGGGTATCGAATAGACTCTGTTGCTGCAATATTCTGTATATGAGTGTATTTAAAAGCGAAAATCCAGCAATTGCAGATGATATTTGGTAAGTTTTCTTACATACATCTATATTAAGAAATGGTTATGTTCCTTTTCATTGAAAAAGACAAAATTAAAAATTTTTCCTCAAAATTATTCAAATTCGTTGGTAAATATAGAGATAAATACTTGTAAGTTATGTAATCTGTAGGTACTATATCAGAAACTATCCTAAAAAAATCAAGTGTATCCCTTTTAGTGTTTAGATTCTGTACATATTTTTGTGTTTGAAGAGGACCAACCATGGTGCCATGGCAAATAAAGAAAAAATAAAAGACTTGACCTTTGACACTTGTTCTCCAAATGACTATTATGTACGAGTACAAAAATTTGAATAACTTTTGCAACGGAATGTCCGTTCAAAATTTTGAAGTGTTCTGAGTTGCTGAAGAGTCTCTTTTCACATACAAAATACATTTTAAACCCACAGATGCAGACACTTATTTTTCACCTCAACTGCCTATTAATGTCCTCTTGACTTAAAGTGAATTTAGCCCCATGTGTTCTAGCTTCATGGTTTTTAGTGTACTAACCGGTTTTTCCAAAAAAAATGGTAGAACTACAACTGGAGCATTGCAGAGTATCAATGGATTTGGGTGATACTTCATCAATCTGCAAGTACGAGATGAATTTGTACAATTCCTCAAACACATACTTGCATTTTCATGTTTTATGCCCATTTTACCTGTTTTGCCAGTCATAAATTTGTGGCAAAATATGTGATTGAACAGCATTGTTGTTGTTGTTGCTGGTATGATTTTGGTTTTGTTGGTGGTGTTAAGGGCACATGTTGTCCAGTGGATTGAGCACTCGACCCACACACCAAAGGTTGTGAGTTTGAGTCCCGCTGTGGCCAATGTGTTGTGCCCTTGAGTAAGGCACTTTACATCAATTACTCCTCTCCACCAAGGTGTATAAATGGGTCCCGTCAAATCCTGAGAAGGTATACAGATTTGTTGTGCAGGAGGAATGGCGAACCCTCTACAGTAAAAATTACATGGAGTCTGGCCCAAACGCCAAGGAAAGAGAGATGGGCACTCTCCACTCTGTGCATGAGCTTGCTCGGCACGACACTTTACCTTTTAAATGTACCAAGTGCATGAACCAGTTTATGCTTAAGACATGCTGATGCAAGCTCCTGTATAGCACAAACTAAATATTCCAAGATGTGAAATGCATTTCTGAACATTTACATACACCCCAATACACTTCATGTGAGACAAAAAATCTAAATCTGTGAGCAGGACGTTTTTGTGTCGCCTGCCCTAAGGCAGGAAGACACATAGGGATCACTTTGTCCCCTGTAGTCTGTTGTTGTTGTTGTTGATGTCTGTTGATGTCTGTTGTGAAAAGGGGTTAACATTTGCATGTAATATCCACATACTTTGATGGATTTAAACCAAACTTGGGTCACAGGTGCAACATGACATCCCCCACTTGTTGATGAGGTCAAAGGTCACATGCCAAGGTCAAAGGTCACATGCCAAGGTCAAAGGTCACATGCCAAGGTCAAAGGTCATGTGAGGTCAAGTTGTAAAATAGGCTGAAAATGTAAAATTGACCTCCTTTGAAAAGTTGAAGTTCAATTGGAACCAAACTTGAATCATAGGTGCAACATGGATCCCTAATTTGTTGATGAGGTCAAAGGTCACATGCCAAGGTCAAAGGTCATGTGAGGTCAAGTTGTAAAATAGGCTGAAAATGTAAAATTGACCTCCTTTGAAAAGTTGAAGTTCAATTGGAACCAAACTTGAATCATAGGTGCAACATGGGATCCTTCATTTGTTGATGAGGTCAAAGGTCACATATCAAGGTCAAAGGTCATGTTAGGCCTATCATTCACTAACCGCGACGGCAGGCGACACAAACGGTCTGAGGACCGATGTATTTTTTACAGTGGGATTAAAAAGTACCAATATAAGCGATATGCATAACCTACGTTATACTTTGTCCGGCCAGAAGTAAGGAGTGACGGCATAGCTTTCACCCAGTGTTAAATGTAAGCATCGCGGTAAGTCGCAGCTGTAATCAGGAGCGTACAAAGTCGGCACGCGCAACACACATGCGATATACATGTACCTGCGCGAAAGTGATGACATCACTCCTTAGTTCAGTGCAGACAAGTATTAGCGCAACAAGCGACACAGATGTTCACCACATACTTAGCAAAACGAGGTTGCACACACTCTATGCGCTTGTGTTTGTTCATGTCCAACAAATTACTAATCAGATTGCAGTGTACATCATGATGTAACTAACATAAGTACATGTTTCTTCTTTTTGCCTTGCAGACGGTGCAATTCAAATCCTACCTACTGAGTTTAGGTATAGCTAACCCTGTGACTAGAGAAACACATGGTACAGGATTAAAATATCACAATGAATTAGCCAAACAACTAGCTGATGTATTAATTAAACCTATAGAGGTAAGTAATTCTTTAAAGGCTGACTCAGAGATTGCAAATATAATTTTGTGTGTATAATTAGAAATAGTGAATAGAAATAGCCACCCAAAAATGCCCCCCATTCCAAATGTTTGAAATGAAGCTGTGATTTTTGTTTTTGATGCAGTAAACATTTATGTATGGTATTACAGTGCCATCGGCTACTGTGTATAATAAAAATCTGGATCCTGAATTTTAAAACAAAAACTGGGATTTTCCCTATGAAGGACATCGATTGAGCCTAGCTATTTACACAGTGATTACTATGTGGACGAGCATAGTATATGCAAAACAAAAACATGGAATGTTTGAAAAATGAGGGCGCCTCCTCAGGAAATCTCGGAGTCGCCTAATTAGATTAATTATGTTGATGCTAACTACATAAAGATATGTAGTGTAGTAAGTCCAAAGTTTTTCTAAAATCCGGTCTTTGGTCGCCGTGAACGAGGGGGCCCCGATTCACTAACACTTCGCAGCAAATTCAATGCATCCTCAATACTCAACCCAACCCTTCATACTTTTCATCCTTCCACTTGCTCTATGTTTCTTGGCTGTCCAAAGAATTTGGAACTCAAAAGCCCTTCTTATAAACGTGCTCGTTCATCCTTCCTCAGAACGTGCCCATACCAACGTACGTAATTCACCTTCACCAAACGGTTACCGAATATGACGTTGGAATTATTTTTTGGATAATAAGTATGGACAAGTGCGGTCCAGTGGGATAGAAAAAACACACAACCAATGAACTTGAAGATTGTAGGTTTGAGTTCCTTTTGTTGCACTTGGGCAAGCTACTTTTTCTTGCCTTGACATGTTTGCTTGCCAGTCTCCACCCCTGTCATGCAAATTAGGAGCTGTTAAGAGAATATCACAATGTAAGTGCTGATAGATTTGTTCACTTAAAGAGACACTGGCACATTTTAAAAACAGTGCGCCCCAAGTATTTTCAAAATCGATCTTTTGCCTATGGTTGTAAAGCTTTTATATACAAAAGCCCTCAACCCGAAATGTGATTAAAACCCAATTAGCTTCTATGGGTAAACAGAACGATTTTATAATTTAACGTTGCGGCGCGTAATTCAGCAGAAAACGAAAAGGCTTTGAACACAAGAACACGCACTCCGTTGCATGTCTCCCTCTATTCACAATGTCTTTTGACCGGTGAGAAACCTTGGTGGGGTTTAAGATCAGTGAGATACGATTGTCAAAATATTCAAGTAATTACACATTTGTGATTAAAGCTTATGGAAAAACTTAAAAGTTGGCCTACAAATACCTGGATTGTCTTTATCCTCATATCAATGTTCCCTATCTGTTTTGGGGTATGTTATTTTGATGTGTAAAATATATCTCTGTTCTTCCCATGGCCTAGACTATCATGAGAGAAAAATTGAAGAAATTCATATTTTGTTGAAAATTGTGCCAGAGTGCCCTTTTAACCGGCGGCACCTGCTAATGTTTCATTTTGGGAGAAAAATAATTATGTTTTGAGGGCTCTGCATTGAGTCACATAATTATAATGCCTAATTTTCTGCTTTTAAAACAACACTTTGCACCTTTCACATAGTTCATACTCTGTGGATCAACATTCACCAAATGATCATTTCACGGTTCAACATTTTGCCAATTTTCAAAAAACACGGTTTATCGATAAACAATGTTTTACATTTTGAATTATATATTTTTTTTATTTTTTTTATTTTTTGCTTTTTTTAATTTTGTTATTTTATCAAATTATTTAAAACTCGGAATGTAGGCCCAAAACCTGAAGAAACAAAGGGTTGCAGAGGAAAGTAATGTTGTATTTTGTCAGAATCATTGGCAGCAGGGTAGTTTAGATGGGAATAAACAGGATGAATGCAGTTCCCCAATGGGCCATGCTTCTGATCTAAAGCCCTCTATGATAGTGTAGATTGAAAGTTTGGCAGTGAGCAAAATGAGTCTGGGAAAATGCCTGGTTCCCTTCTTTGCTAAGTGGGTATCAATCCTGAAAAAGGGATGTAATTATAATTAATTAGACCAACTAGTGACACAAAAAAGGTGTTTCAATCGTAATAGATTTGGGCAAAGTGATATGCCAAATTTAATTGACTGAGCCACTTTCACTGACATATCATGTAGGGGAACAGTAGAGACAACGGTGAATCGAATCTACAACAGGGTTGGTGTGGCAAAAAAACTAATGTACAATATATCAGCAAACTGAAGAAGAAATTTGCAATGATTTCATCAGTGTTTGGAGCAAAATTATCCCATGATAACAAGTCAATGATTTTTTTTATTTGGAGCGTGGGGGTATGGATGGCATTAACTGGATCTATAATGCAGACCAGAGTCAACAGAGCCAGGGGATGGAGGTAAACAAATATTAGATTTTGTTTGAAACACCTAATACTTCCAATTTAGAAAAATGAGGTACAGTTTCTTGAAGTGCTACTCTCTCCAAGACACACTTGCACTGGTGAGTGCATACAATTATCATGAAAGAGGGCCTGAGGTTGAGTCATTTTCTGTTAGAAAAAAGGAATGTATTAGTGGGTGTAAATTTGTTGTAGAGAGAGAGGTTAACAAAGTAATGGCCTTGTTCTCATCGTAAACAGAATTAAAATTCTAGATAATCTCTAAGTCAATATTTTTATCCTTTTGTTTTTAAGACAGTGGTGACTGTCTAACACTTCTTCTAAACATGCAGGAACCCAACAAATATACACAAAAACAGAACTGCACAATCACTAAAAAGAGTGATGCCAAGTGTATTAAATTGGAATAACATTAATTGTGCAAATTAAACCAGGCAGAATCATGTGTCATGAGTTATAGGCCTGCAAAATCCTTTAAAAATTACTGGACCTTAACTAGCATATACAATGTTCAAAATAATTTAAATCAGAAGTATTAATAAAAATGTTGATGTTTGAAATTTCCCTCTTTTCATCAGTTGCTGTCTCCTGATGATCTGGTGGATGCTTGCAGACAGTTTGCGAGGTTAAAACTACCATTAAGGTAAGGACGAGCCGAAATATAAGCAGGTGATGTGAGAGTAAACGTGTCGCGAATTTACCGTTTTTCTCTTGGCCAGCATCGCGTTTTTATTATCCCTAAATCTAAATTAGCGTTGCTTTGGAAAAGAGAAAAAAACCACATTTTTTTCTACAAGTTCATTTCATTAAACGACGGGAGTGGAAACAGTTGCAAGGCATTTCCGCGAACTTTTACCCCTGTATTCTCATCCCGAAGGCTAGTGAGAGCGACTCCATTACAGGTGTAAGTGTTTGTTTTGAATGTGCCATAGGAGATGATATTAATTCTCCAATTGACGAGATTTCAGGCACAGCAAAGCATTACACCGAATTTCAATCCAACCCATCCAGTCTTTTTCAAGGATCAAATAAAAGACAAAGTTAGTGACACAAAAGAAACTGTTATTATTTTTTTTTGGGACTGTACACATTGCCATATGATGGATACTCGAACCAAATGGATGCAAAATTGACAAAGAAGATCGGGTAGAGGAGGCACACGGTATAGTGGGAAGATTCTTTGCGTGCATCGCAAGTGGAATTTTAATCCTGTTTAAAAGCATCAATGTGCAATGATTGAGGTAAAATGTGGTTATTCACGTTTCGGTTTCCTGCAATGTTCAATTACGGAAAGATTTTGGTCACAGGCCATCTAACTTAATAGTTAAGTGGTAGTGAAAAAATGCCACATGTCTGTCAAATTCAGCAACCTTCACTGACAGTAGCTGAATAGGAAATTGCGCGGGAGGTTTCTGATTTTCCACATTTTTTCAACGTAGCCACTCACATCCCTATATAAGTACAAATTTCATGCTTCTGTTATGAATCACCATAGGAATTTTCAGCAGGTTAATTAAATGCAAGTGGATTAAAAAGCTGGGGTCACAAATGGGTTCTCAAGTGATGCCAAGGATAAAATATAGTTAGAGAAATAGTTCTCATCCCTTGGGATATCATCTTCATACAGGGCATCCCAGAATGATTAGTACCCATTAACACCCAGAATGTTAGATTTTTTAACCATAAAAATCAACATTTTGTAAGTTGAAATTTTAACTACGTTCTCCAGGCAGATAAGGATGAATATTTATTAATCTTTTGTTGGAGAAGGCCAGCGCACACATGTTAAAAAAAACATGCGCTTGGCCGGACTCGAACCAGCAACCTCCGTATTACTAGCACGGTGCTCTTGCCAATTAAACTAACAAGCCAAGGTTGGCATCACTCATCTACCAATCCTACAATCTTGTTCAAAATTGTTGGAACACTTTGTGCAGATTTGGTTCCGGCCCCCTCATTTCAATGTTGCATGAGCATGACACACTTGAGCAATCTTGCACCATATTATTTTCAACACTGATTGGTAGGGGATGGGGAGGGGGAAAGAAAGTTATAGTTACAATGCGTTTCAAGCCTATTATCTCTTTCATAGCTGCCAATATTAACAAGTGTTCCAAGGACTTATGAACAATATTGTAGCATGTACAATAAGGAAAATTTCAATTTTGTACCCAAAATATTACGATTATCAGATTTTTATGCGGGTTTATCATGGCACCGCTCTTGGCTTGTGTTGACCAGTTGCTTGGTGCCAAGTTCTTTTACAAATCATTGGAAGGAATAACATAGGTAGAAGGAATCTCCCATGTGGGTTGGTGGTGAGGAGGGGGGGCTTGCCCCTAACAACAGCAGTCAAAAATAGCAAACAAATGAGCTACAGTGTGACTAAACTGTTAAAGCAATAACAGCACATTTTTTAAGAGTGTCCCCAATTTTCCAAATAATTTGAGATTTTTGCACAGTTGCATTGGCAATTGGTTATACCTGTTAATGGTAGAGCTCACACAATTCTCTGTATTGCAAAAGAAGGAATTTTTTAATTTGAATAATTAATATCGGAGATCTCCGACAATAATTCAACGGCTGCTGGAAAAGTCCTTCCAATATGAAGTAGCTGGGAAATTGTGCCATGTATTTGTCCACGCTCTTCCATTAGTTGTTCCATCGGTTCAGCAAAGTTGGGTCAGGTCATTTTTGTGAAGTGCCACTATTTCATCATGAACGGACATAAAATTGGCGTTTCCAGCTCCGCCGTTAAAATACAATCGGTATCCCAATTCTAATTACACAATCGTTTCTTTATGACAAATACACATTTTTTAGCATTGTCGTTCGCAGGTATAGTTTACTAGACAATTACCAACACAACTGTGCAAAAATCTCCAATTTCAAAAATTGGGGGCGCTCTTCAAAAATGTGCCATTATTGCTTTAAACTTTTGAGTAAATTAACATCTTATTCTGTATTAAAAAGAACTACCTAAACTGTATTATAGTTACTATGACCTGTTATTCCCTCTCTGTAGACTTCATGAGTTCTCCAGTGGTGTGATGGTTGTTGAGTTGGTATCAAGGGGAGAAGAGGAAGTCATCAGGCATATTGCAGACTTGGTATGTTACTGTGTTAATCAAAATTGCAAGTCATGTATGTAAACAGCAATTACCCTGGGTTATGCTGCTTCAATGTTGTAGATATAGCCATATATTTTCAGCTGTATTTTAAAGCTTTTTTGGGGTGGGGTAGAAATATTACCCTGTAAACCATTTATATGTTAAAGTGGTCAAAAGATCAGACATAAAGGATATTTTTTGTTGTTGAATTTTGAGTGGGGAGTTGGTGAAACAAAAGTTATCCAAGAAATAATCAGTTGATCTTATCTGAGAGGTTTAAAATTACTAACCATAAAATAAAAATAAAGAGCAATTGGTTGAGTGAAAAGAATGAGAACCATGACTGGGTGAATTGTTGGTAATAGTGTGCACCACTGGTGGCAAATGTTTGTATGAAGGGGTCACTGACAAAAAGATTTTGACTACATTTTTGGTAAAAATTTCTCAGTAAAAATCGGGTGAATATATCAGTCACTTATAATAGCAATCACTTATAATAATTTGCCTCCAACTTGTCTTACAGTTGACAGATAAGGGTTCATTAACAGCTGATGAATTATCACAGAATATTGGAATATCAGTCACACTAGCTAAACAGAGGTAAGTCTCTTTTGGCCAAGTTAATATTCTCAAAGTCTCTAAGCTTTACCATACTCTGAGACAGAAACCCTTCTGACGAATGCGCGTTTCCGGGTTCTCTACTTAGTTTCTGCAGAAAACGTCGTACTTGCCACTGATTGGCTATTGAGGTGATTTGCTGTTGCTGGGTCACCGACCACGCGCCTTGTGTGTTGATAGTTCCACCGTTTATAACCAAGAAGTGCGCACTCGTCAAAGGGTTTCTTTCCCCGAGTATAGATATCAAATTGCGAAGCAGCACATGGCATCAAAGGACTGTAAGATTGTATGGATGTTTGTGTGTGTGTGCATGTGCGTGCATGGGTGTTAAGAATCTTAAATTCATAAAACAGGATACACACACACACACACACACGCATCCTCATTGGATAGAATACATACTGGGTCAATACTTGATTCTGTAGTTAGATATGTCACACATTTGGGTGTGTGTCGGGGTGAGCATATTTTCACTCTCAAACAAGGACACACCCCTGACTTTTCACTGAAAAATGTGGACACAAAAAAAACGAGGAAGCCAATGGTTGATAGATGGTACCAGATAATCTAAAAACTGTTAAAGCCTGTAGGTGGGGCGGGGTCCTAATGTCATGTCCACAGTCCTCCATAAAAAGTCAGATCTCTGTAAGTCCACGGTTGGCCGGTAAAATTTTGTGTGTGTGTGTCTCCTCGGTTGTGCTGTGTAAAATCAGGTCCTATGTACATGTCCACAGTCGTCGGCAAGAGTGGGTAGGGGTGTGTGCGTGTTTGTTCCATGTTAAAAAGATTTCTGTATACATGTTTACCAATAGTCACTTAAGTCTTTGTGACCACAAACATTCACACTCTTCAATTTTTATCCCCCTGGCTTGAAAAGCAGAGGGGGATATTGCGAGGGTGCGAATGTCTGTATGTGTTTGTGTGTGTGTGTTCCAGTTTGGTTAGGTTTTGGTTAGGTTTTCATTTTTCACGTCTCCTTCGAAAAGTTTAAGTCTGATTTAAACCAGTCTTGGGGTTAAGATGGAATAGGGGTTCCTTCATATGTATATGATGTCAAAGGTTATGAACCAAGGTCAAAGGTCATTTCAGACTGCCATCTTGCCAGGGGGATGACACAAGTTTACTTGCAGTATTTTTTTTAACATTAAAAGATGAGTGGATTGAATCAAACATGTAGTTAATGACTTTCACAAGTTATCCCTGCTGTGCACTTGGAGATTTACTGTGTTTTTACACCCTAATTATTTGTATTTATTTTTGCCCATAGGTTAATGACAGCTGAAGAAAATGGCCAAGCATGTCGCGATGAATCTGTCGAAGGGCTACGCTTCTATCCCAATCTGTTTTTAACTCCACCAACAAGATGAATCAAGTCAAAGTAAACTAAATATAAACTAAAGACAACACAGGTGATCCAAGTACTACTCTAGGGTGAGGGCTACTTGCTGAGCCATACAAGAAGTGCAGGCAAGCCTCATTTGTAGAAAGTGGCTTTAAATTTGTAGGAGGCAACTATTTGATTGAAAAAGAATAGAGGGGAAGTTGTGAGACGAGACAGTGTTTGCCTGTAAGGAAAGAAATGTATGTGCAGCCTTCCTTTCTCAATAAGGAATTACTGCTTGCTTTTTTAGCAGAATCTCTATCTTTACCTCAGCTCCCACCACCCATTTGATGAAGTGTGGAAAGTTCCACTCATACCTGATTTGATAATAAATTGATACATAAGTCATTGTGTGTGTTTTTGTCTTAAAAAAAGCAACTTAGGCATGTTAAGACCAAGGAAGTTAAAAGGAGAATGCATAGCTGCCATCTTGGATTATTGTCTATAAAGGCTGCTTACCTTATCTTAACCAATTCTGTTTTCTTTGAAGATCACCTTAGCATCCTTAGATTGCACAGCATCAAACTACCATGTGCAAGAAAAGATTACAGTTTTGGAGAAAGAATAAGCACACAATCACCAAGTGCAATCACCTAGTCAGCCATACTGTTATAGACACTATCACATCCAAGGTTGTCGAGGAGGGTTGTGAAAAACTGACAATACTATTAGTTGTCCCCTGTTTGTTCACGCAATACGGAAAAAATAACTATGGTTGGGTGCTGTATCACATGAGGCCACAGGCCTAATACTTGGTGTAATCATCACAGAATACTATTAGTTATCCCCTGTTTGTTCACGCAATACGGAAAAATATCTATGGTTTGTTTCCCATATCACATGAGGCGTAGCCGAATGTGATATTGGAAACAAACCATAGATATTTTTCCGTATTGCGTGAGAACAAACAGGGGGTAACGAATTTATCATTTAGTAGACATTTGAAGTGGTAAGCCTTAAGACAGTAGATTAAATTTTATTTAAATCTGGATTAGCACAGCTAGTCAAGTACAGAATCCAGAAAGCTCAGTCATGTCAGTAGGCCACCCTATAGCCCTGTTTCTTGAGGCCTACTGAAGCCTACAATGTACAAATCAAAAAGTTGGACTAACTGTGCAACATAAACTCAGTTGTCATTGTCCTGATACACACAATTTTCTCCAATTCCCAACAAGGCAGTCCTAGACCAAGATGTCATGGCCACAGTGATTCAGTAGTCTTGCCAATGCACAGAGTCAGTGAGAGTTGAATTCTGCAGGGTAGCATGGCACTGTAGCTACGGAAAGAGTCCTAACTTACCTCTTTGAAAGACATCACATAGGTCACTAGTCCTCCAAAACACAGGGGAACTTTAAAAATGTTTTTGTACAGAAGAACATAGAGAAAATGTATCAAGTAGAAATATTTGTTTGGGATTGGTAGCAGAAGTCACACCAATGTGTTGAACAAAATAGGCCATATTGGATTGTGCTCTTCAGAGGGAGCTGGACCAAAACAGTCTCTTCCACAGATGTACAAGATCAATAGATTTCAATGCATGTAAATTAGGGACTTGATATTTTGGTGTAAGCATTCCGTAATACGGGCTCATATCCGGTGAGTAATGCAATTACTCTGGTAATATGGAAAATAATAATTGGGACCTTACCAATCAAGCATTCCATCATGTCTACTAAATGATAAAGATACTATATTACGTGGTTTAGCAAATTCCTACCACGTATAGAAATATATTAATTAGCCTGTGTCACCAAATTCAAGTATGCAGCCTACTAAATGATAAAACAATATGCCCCACTGGATAAGAATCCAAGTGTTGTCATTTTCATAATGATTCTAAGTATAGGAATGGTACTCCTCTTCACGATTCTTGAACCTAATCAAGGATACCTATGTAACCACCCTAACACAAATTATGCTACGTAAATTTGGGTTGTATGGTATGTCTGTAGGCTTTTTGTTGTTTTGACATTTTTTATGACCACAAAAACACACTAAAACTTTTGTCGTAAATTGCTTAATTTTTCAAAAGCAACCCAACCTTTGGAAAATAAGCTTTTTTCTAGCCCAAATGCACAAAAAGTTGGGGATTCACTTTCTGTTCACAGTTGTTAATGTACACTGATGAAACTAGGAGTAAATGTAAAAATTGAAGTTGTAAATATTATATTAATTAAAGTGTATAATAATTAATATTCTGAAACATTTAAGCAACATGAAAAATCATGAACCATCAAATGTGACAAGGAAAATTTAAACTTTCCCTGGAGATGGCCACTCACGATAGTGTTTTTGAAAAACCCCATGTGCACCCACCCTCTTGGCCCGGATTCCGCACCGGTCGACCTTCGTATACAATTGCACGCGACGCTCTAACCGCCTGAAGCTACCAAGCTGGGTCGGTAGAGAGCGATCAGATATCATCTATAGGTGTTTAGGTTCGAAATGTGGTCCCTTCGCTTTCCTGCGGATAGCAGCAGAACTGTATATTTAACATATACGATTATTTTGTTTTTGAAATTTACTACTTTAGTTCTCCAGGTAGACCAGTATGTATTATATTATTAATCTTTCAAAAACAATATAAATCGTATATGTTTAAATATACAGTTCTGATGCTATCGCAGGAAGCGAAGGACACTTTCAAAAACCTACACCTATAGATATATCTATCGCTCTTCTACCGACCCAGCTTGGTAGCTCATCGTTAAAGCGTCGGGCTGTATACGAAGGTCGCCGGTTCGAATCCCGGCCACGCGCACATGGGTTTTTTAACACTATCGTGCGCTGGCCATCTCCATAAGATTAATAATATAATACAATCCTGGGTCTAACCGGAGAACTAAGTGTTTAAATTCCAAAACAAATATATCGTATATGGTTAATATAACAGTTCCCTGATGCTATCCGGCTATGAAATCGAAGGACACCTTTCGAACCGAACACCTATGAATGATATCATCGCTCTTTATTCTACAGACCCAGCTTGGTAGCTCAGTCGGTTAGAGCATCGTGCATGTAATACGAGGTCTCCGTTCGAATCCGGCCAAGCGCACATGGGGTTTTTTTCACCTATCGTTCGCTGTCCATCTCCAGGAAAGATTAATAATATAATAAAACCTTGTTCACCTGGAGAAACTAAGTAGTTAAATTCAAAGAAAATTTAAAGCCTTGAAATCATGTTATAATGGAATAAACTGACTAGGAGCACAGCTCAAATTGAATATTATACTTAATCTGACTTAACAACATGGTACAGATTTTCATTTTGAAGGGATTGCTTTCTTAGCATACACTTTAATTAAAGCACATCAATGATTTGCTACATCACAAAGGCGAAAAAATCTTACAACAACTGATTTTTGCAATGTCTGTATCCCAAGTATATGATCCAACATATCCCCCAATGATAGGACTAGAAGCAACTGATAAGGCAGAATCGGTTATTTTTAGTCCTTAGTGTCCGTACGGACACTTACTACATAACGTAATTGAAGGGAGATTTGTATCTTTGAACAATACCGTTTCTTCTTTCCATTAATTCTACAGTTTGAAAATAACTAAAGATAAGTCTACAGACTTATCACTTTTGAGCTAATTTGGCAATTTGAAATATTTTGACTCTCTTGGAATATCACTGCTGTGTCTTAAATGGAGACGTTCATATAGAAGGCCCAAGTATACAAATTGTACTAGCTCATTTTCATTCTGGTACAATGTATGAAACGTTTTACCCGGCAACTTGAGAAGTACACCACAGATCATTGCTAATGAAATAGTGCCCTATTTGCCTTGATCAGTGATGTCGAATTTAGCTTCAGACATCGTCTTCCATGTGCATTTTTTGCACTGCCTTTATATGTGCATATGCCTGCGCCGCTTGAATTGCTTGTAAATTTTTAATGATGTAAACAATTGCAATTTTATAATTCAAGCTAAACGTCACCCCACCCCCAGCGATTTTGTCCCCGTTACAGATTTTAAGGCTTTCAGTTAATGGCTACATCAGAAAGAGGTGGCAAATGCTGTGGGATTCATTCCCTAAATACAATGCATGCTTCAACCCACTGTTGGAGCTGCTGGCAGTTCATGTTTGATTGGACGAAGGACAGATTTGTATTAGCGTGAATGTAAATTGTCCATCTTATATGACCCTAGTTTTTGCTTAGAGGTGAGCCAGTCCCTCGGTGTATTTCCTTGGTGATTGTGCTCTTACTCTGTGAAACATGGTATTACTTGAGTGCGTTGATTAAGCGCTTATTCGTAGAAATATTATACTCCCAGATTGAAAACATTATTTCAAGATATTAGGCCCTTCAGGTGCTAAATTTCCTGAAGGAGGATGTTGTTTCAATATTGTTAACTGTTTTAAATGTTGTAACTGAAATTTATTGTGGTTTATGTTTTGTACAGTTTTTGATGTTTTATAATCTTAATAACACGCTATAACACAATTGTGTTGATTGTCGTTAACTTTAAATACTCACTTGCACCCACCCACGATTTGTAAAGGAAAGCTGATGAGGAGGGGTAGGGTGATTACCCTGGTAGAAAAAGAAAAGAACTACCTACAAGGGCGTCCAGCTCTGGAGAGCTTTGCGGCCCATCCCAGCATATGCGGCCTTGTATGGTGGGCATAGTTGCCCAAAGGCTAGGGCCCCACCGGGCCGAAAACTGTGATTGGCGTCAAGGAAGGGCATCCGGTCAATTATACTTTTGCTCCAATAAATTCCTCACACCAGCAGTTTTGCTGAGTGGAGATTTATCCGGCCACCCCCGTTGACGGGGACAAAACCAGATTAAAAACTTTGGTTACTAACTACCTAAGTGCAAACCATAAAGACTTTGCACGCCCATGGTAGGGTTAAGGTCATACATGTCAAAGATCATTAGAGGTCAACTTTGTGGAGAGAGTGAAGGAATTGTAGTCCGTGAAAGCAGGCGACACCATTTAGTTTCATGAATGCATGTTTTATGTCGTTGTCGTAGGAAAAACATGCATTTTTGTCTTCATCCTGTAAAGTGATTTGATTGTTAGTATCATTCCAGAGTCAATCATTTAGTTAAGCCAAAGCGGTTGAAGTTATTCTCCTGCATTCATGTATTCTGCAGGGCCTGCTGTCACCAGGTGCTCCTCCACCATGTGGACAATTTTTCCCCCAGGGGTTCACTGCTGCAATCATTACTCCATATTTAAAGGTGCCACGAGAGAGATTTTGTGGCATCTATATATTGTGGTTCATATGTAGTGATTTCAATATAGATAAAATGCCCTATATATTTCCTTACCTTGTCTTTTTGGTTACAGAAAGCCTGTGAAAGTGAAAACAAAAGGCGATTTTCATTTTGCTTTATTTCAATATAATTTTTTTTATGTTTTTTGGTTTTTTTAATTTTACAAAATTAGAATTTCACACTTTTGTACCAAAGAAATATTTTTCAGCTTAATCCTTCACATGGGGACATTTACATTTGTGCAAAAATCAGAATTTTCATATTTTTTTTAGTTGACACCTGTTATTTGAAATCGCTTTGTTGCACCTTTAAATTTTTGTGCCACTGGTCTCCTTCCTGATCTCCAAATTGACCCAACCAAATCCAGTTCTTCTGATGACGTATGCAATCTTCCACAGCAAATAAAACTTGGGTGTCTTAGTGGTCCACCATAGTCTTGATTGTTTTGCCTCTTTTTTGGAATGAAAGAAAATCCCAGCAAATCAGTGCATTTGGTTTAAAACTAATTAAAAGCATTAATATGAATATCATTTTTATGCAGATTCTATGCCTTCAACTGATGTTGTAAACTTTTTGGAATGTAATGACTACAGTCCCCGGAAAACAAATACTTGGTGTATATCCTCCATCTTCTTTTCACTGACATATGTATTTAGAAACCATGTAATTGCACTAATGTTTCCACCACTTTCAGCAATATTGTCAACATGGTTTCCATCAAAGGTCTGTGTATGAGCCACTTGCTGATTTAACTTTGAAGTTAGCTAGGTTACTGTAAACTTATTCATTTTATTAGCGCTGGTCCTACGAAAAGTGAGGAGGGACGTAGTTTTAATTTTATTTTGACTAATTATGCATTAAAAATACTTAACCAAACATGACTATAGTCTATCTCTTCCATATCTACATCACCACGTTCAGGTAGATTTTTTTTCATTTACTTTTTCTCACCGCCTTTACGAGGGGGGTGCTGGCCTTTGAATTTAATGCTCCAACCACCCACTGACGTCACTGACTCGAGTAAGGTAAACGCACTACCTCTTATCCTCTTATCTGCACAAGTTTAGGGCTCCATTGCCTTCTTGTTACAGCTTCTCCAATTCTTGAATTCATTAATTTCAGTCAAACTTAGCCTGCCATAATACCAATTTCTTGCCTTGTGCTACAGGTCTTGAGCAAAGCAGATTTGTGCAAGAATTGGGGACTCGATGATAATGTTTTGAAATTTGGCATAGAGTTGGTGCATGCTGCCATGGGGATTGTAGCTTTCTCATGTTTCCTCGATGAGGGAGAAATGAAAGGTATATAATGGGATGTCCCTTCAAGTCATATTGACAACAGGATTAAAATAAAGATATATTTTAACCTACCACATTTTGGTTTCTTCGGAGGGTAGAGGCCACTTGCCCTAATGTTGCATTAGATTACATATACTTCTGACTCTTTGGCCACACAACACAGTAACTAAACTACATTGATATAGCAACCAGAAAACCACTACGTTTTTTGATTGCATTCACCAGGCAATTTGGTGTGTTTGATCCCCGAAATGAATAATAGGGACAGCATAATAAACTCTTACCCTTGTCCTTGGACCAGAACCACACTAATGAAGAATTATTAAACGTAGACCCTCGGTGCGAGCATGTATTTGTTTGGTCAAGACCCAGGCCTGTGCAAAGCAAATCATTAATTTGAGTTCTGCACTATGTTTCAATGAAGCAATAAGGTGCCTTAAAATGATTTAAATTCGGCACCTTAAAAAATGATTATTTCTCATAGGTTGGACTCGGAAAAGTGAGAACTTTAGGGTTTAAATTTTTTTTACTAAATGCTACTAAAATAAGGTCTTTTAACTGGCCGTTTAGCCACAAACTTTCAGCAGATCAGAAAAAAATCAGGCGCCTTTTTTTTCTAAGTATATGAGGAATAGACCTCTTACAGGTCCTCTAAAAATTACATGAACGTGAACTAGTGATAAAACACAAGTAGGCATATCATCCATCAACATTTCAGGATTGAAAACATTACGAAAATTGAAAAAAAAAATGCAAAGTTTAACCATATCCAAATGAGGGGAGGTCTGCGAGAATCTAAGAATTTTTTATGTGGCCTAAGAATGTTTTATAACCAGTATATTCCTCCTGTAACCAAAAACCGTGTATGTGACATTTGACCTCAGAGTTGTTTTGTGCTCAGGTCGAGAGTCCTTTTTGGCCAACATTTGGTGGTTGTCTAGGGCATTTCTAAATGAATTGACCTCTAGATGAACTTTGATTGTGGGATCACTTTAAAAACCGCTTAAACCCGCAGACTTTGCTCCCCACCCAGTGCCAAAACATCAGCTCACAAGTAAAAGCACAATGAAACGCACATGAAAGCCGAAACAGACAGACACTCTGTTTTTTAGTAAGAAACAGTTTTAAAAATACAGTGAGATAGTCCTAAAAATAAATATAGATGATAATAATATAACCTTACATTTCTTATTCATTGTGAATGGAAGTGGGTGCATCATTACAGAGTCAGGCATAGTGTTCCAATCTTGTTTATGTTCTGTGTGTGATTCTAGAGTGGTGGAAATATTTGGGGAAAACTGAATTAACCGCCCACATAGGGCTTAGATGGTTATTTCGGAAAGCGTTATTGTGTTTTAAAAATTTCCCCCCCCACTTTTTTTTTTTTAAATAGAATAAAAAAATAAAACACAGGGTCGGTTCATAAGACATGAAAATTATATGTAGGGGGCACTCAGACCGAAAATAGGAGTATTGGGGAAATCGTCCAAGCCTATTTTCTCACACCCCGTTGCCATAGGATCAGTTTCATATTGAAATGTATGCGCATCATATTTCCATTATCTGCAATGTGTGTGGGTCTACCAATGCAAAATACAACTCAAAAACAACTGTATGCAACACACTCCCTACATCTAATAAACATAAGCAAGCTACTTATAACGACATCTATCAGTGATTTGCTAAAGCCCGCAAATCGAAAAATATCAAAAATCAGATTTTTGCATGTATGCAACAAGTACAGGTATCCTAATCAGACCCCCGCAAATGATTAAGACCAGAAGCAGCCTAATAGGGACAGAATCGGAGATTTATCTATTGAATGTCCGAACGAGAGCACCTATTACAACACGTAATTGAATGATAATCGTATCTTGTGAAACTGCGTGTTTTCTTTTCTTTCAATTACAGCTGGAAAAGGTAAAAACTTATGAGAATTCTAAGGACTTATCCTTCACTTGCAAGTAAGCTATTCCTGCAGGTTTAAAAAATAATTTTCAAATCACTGCATAGTGTCTTTAATATCTGTTAATTTTGCTTAGAGGTGAATTTTGATTGTTAATGGGATGTTATTGAAGATTCCAGATAATTGTGTCGACTTACCGTTCGTCCAAAAGTGCCGCCAGTTATATCGCCACCGATGATTGGGCGGAAAAATCAATAAAGGATTGAAATTTTGTGACCCGTCAGCATTCAGTACGGACTTTCAGGTCAAAATCTCTAAATTTTGGGCCTTTTTTATAAAAAAGTCAGCAAAAAGTGGCCTTTTACCCTTGTGGGGCCCACCCCTAATTCCCTCTGCGTACGGCCTGACAATGAACAGGTAATATACACTGAACCGATTTTGCCTAATGTAGTTTTTACAGGAGGCACTGTCTTGAAGGGAGGTGAAAATCTCCTTGAAAACTCAAGTTTCACAACCACTCCCTTCCCTCCGCCAGCAACCCGGATTTCCCGAGGTATAAAAATTGTTTCTATGGCCTGATTTTTCTCCATGTCATGTGCGAGTCCTAAAGCACCAAACTATCAATTAAATTGGATCAACATGATATTACGCATAAGAACAACATGCAGAAATTTATTGAATGATATCACCAAACTCTATGGCCATGAAGCGAGTTTAATCCTTGTACAAGTGAACAACGCACTGAATCTGACCTGACTTGAATATGTCGTTAGCTGGAGGTCTCTTGATTGTATAGTTCAGATGAGAATTGTTACTCTTCGGTTCCTTTTCCTTCCCAGTCTTATGTGGACAATGCGCCAGTACCAGTCTCCTTTGGATAACAAACGTTCAAATGTTTCACGTCAGCCAACCACCGCTACTATTCTCTAGGTTTAGATGAGACGTTCCCTGCTGTTGTAAAAACTTTTGTTACTGCTTTATCTGCTTTAGCAGGTCTACAAACAACCTTTCCTCCATGGACAGCAATAAATGCTGCAGTGACTACAGCCAGCCCCTCGCTCCTTGTTTTTTACCCTTGACTAAAGGAAAACCCTCTCTCTGTCCTAGTTTGTTTGTCCCGTCTGTTTAGCCCGTCCCTAGCTACCGCCGCCACCGTCTTGCCTCCTGCCCAGTAGTTGTGTTACGCGGACGCAGTGTGCTTCCTCACGCTTGCCAGGTCTTTTAAACTGCTTTATTGCCTGATGCTACACATTGGCTTTCATGGCAATATGTTCATGGTTAGGTTCATGCCATTTTGTTTGTGATTTTGAATGAATATAATTAGCCACTGCTCGAACGTAAAAAATAAACTCTGTCACTTCCCCAATGCTGACACTCCATACTAGATGAAATGTAGTTAGACAGTCCAAGTGAAAAATAATTAAAAATAACACCCTAGTATAATTGTATATTGCATTATTATAAAATAGTCATTATTTTAATATTCCAAGCACATGTTACATCTTAGGCATATCTGGTCCAAAGAAGAGTGATTAGTTTGTTACATTCCAGTGTCCCTAAGCCAAGTTGTAGGAAGTTCCATAATGTTGTCACTGATCTGGATCTGAGGAGGCTGGGGTTTCCACAATGCAATGTTGCCACTTGCTGCACTAGTGTTATATGGTTTACTCAAACCCGTCTATCCACAACTTCTCATCAGTAAATAATAACCCTGGTCGCCAAGGTCTTAGGTCGAATCAAGACCATACTCGTCTTGTCATTCCAAAATCTAAAAGATCATTTGGTGATAAATCTTTTTCTGTTATTGGGCCAAGATTATGGAACAGTTTACCAGCTAATTTGCGTGAAGCCCCAAAT
Organism: Ophioderma brevispina; assembly: GCA_023653785.1. NCBI lineage: Eukaryota > Metazoa > Echinodermata > Ophiuroidea > Amphilepidida > Ophiodermatidae > Ophioderma > Ophioderma brevispina. Next base: position 65,720 of record JAMKCH010005229.1, on the reverse strand, counting down.
ATTCAATATTTTGAAAAAACTCTTGAAAACATACCTATTCCCGAAAGAGTAGGTATCAATTGTTGTTGTTATGGTGCATGCCGCAGTTAGAATTTTTAAGGGCTTTTATTAAGTATTCCCTCTTGTTTGGTGCTCCAGTTTAAGGATGTTACAATGTACATCTTTTGGTGATTTTTATAGGAGCTATTTCTTTAGATATTGCTAATGTTGAGTTATATTCTGTTGTGTTATATTGATATGTATTTTCCAATGCTTGTAATTAATGATGATGTAGTTTTACTGTTCAGCGCTTTAGTCTTATGGTAAGGCGCTTTATAAATACCTGTAATAATAATAATAATAATAATAATTTGTTTGGTTGGCTTCTTCCAGGACAGAAGGCAGTTGCCTCCAAAATAGTAATGCAAGCAGCGTCAACTGCTTCTGTCTGTGCCTTCTTTTGTTGTCCCTCTCTCCTCCTCTTGGGCCCCAACCCAGAGGGTGTTTTGAATCAATCCCATGATGCATAGCAATGTGCCTATACTGTACTGTACTAAACACATGTCAGTATTAAGGATAAAAATGTGTTCCAAAAGTTTAAGAACCACAATAATTTCATAATCATGCAAAAAATCCCTAAGTACAACACTTTTGTGGGTTAAAATGATCATTAAGTCACGGTTTTTCTGTGTTAATAATAGGATTTTCATGGATCCAATGATCCTATTGGGGAAATTTCCGTCCCAAAACTGGTGCTGGTTGGGATTTCTCAAAACCCCTCTGGCCCCAACCTTTGCTGGTTTGTGTCTTCTCCACCTTTTTCCGTTAGCTAATTCTTACTTGCATTCTGTGCATTTTGTTTCCCTGTTCCATCTCCATGTGGTGTCCAGTCTGACTGTCTTCTGATTGTCATGTAGACCAGCATCTGCTACACAGCACAAACAAATGTATTCTGGTTGCATCTCAGCATCATCATAGACATACTTAAAGAAGGCACATCCCGTGAATTTGCTATTCGCAAATTTAAAAAATCATCAAAAATCAGATTTTGGCATGTCTGTAACAATATAGGTATCCTAACAGACCCTACAAATGACAGTCCGCAAAAGCAGCCTAATAAGAACAAAAGCATTTTTAGTCATTACTGTCCCGACGGACACTTACTAAAACACGTACTTGAATGGTCGATTGATTACCTACCGTTGAATACGCTGTTTCTTCCTTTTTCTATCGATCTTTCAGTTTTAAAAAAAAAAAAAAAAAAAACATTACTACAAATTGCTTCTACGACTTATCCTTCACAACCATATTAAGCTGTTTTTGCAAATTTCAAATATTTTGACTATTCGGGGGGATCACTGATAGTGCCCTTTAAAATTTCTTTCTGCAGGAGATTGTATTGTGGTGATGTTTTCAATGCCATGATTGGCCTTTGCTTTAGTTGTTTTCAAACAAGGCTGACCACATATACGCACACAAGACCGAATCGCCTTTGATGATCTGGTTCATGTTTGTAACTGCAAAGATATTTTTAATTTAAATTTTCTAACATGAATAATGAGAGGTTCTGAACTATACTTTTGATTACCTTTGTTATCATTCTGCACATAAAAGTAAACCAAGTGCAATCCGCATGTTTGTTGCACTTAAAACTAGTGCTGCCCGTTCTGGGTAATCAAAATAAAGTTATTACTGGACTCCTGTAACGGAGGAAATGCAAAATTATATCTTGCTGGCCATCGGTATGGTGACATGTACATGTCATATTTACAATCAGAAGATAAAGTTGTGATCTATTTAGCCTGTCTGTCAGCTTCAACTCTTCCAATTCTGTGAGATCTATCAATATCGTGGTCAGATACTGAGATTTTAAAGCTTGTTCCGACGACGATTTGTTTGACTATTGTGTTAGTGTCCTCATCTTTTTTAGTTGGAATCCAAAAAATTCTGATGTTCGTTCTAATGTATGTTCAAGTATTCAGATTGCGAATCGCTATTAGTGTTATGGTTTCTCAGGTTGTCTAATTTGTTTGTAACTTTCTGGACCTCAGAAGAATGGGCATTTTTGGTATGGTTGTGTTAGTGGAATAAAAAATAATCACGCAATGACATTTTAAGATGGATACTAAATTTGTGTAGAGCACTCCAGAGGTACATCACTTCCGCTGATGCCATTGACAACAAACCCCATCACTAAGAAATAACGGCGTGGGGGGTAAATAGTCTCTTTGTTTTGGTGTATTATTTTAGAAACACCTTATGGTTAATGGTTCACTTGAATATTTCATTTGTAACATTCTAAAACTTTTGAGTTTCCGATTGGCTAATGTAAAAAACAATTTCTGCTGCCTGAATTGACTGTCACAAGTTTGTTTATATTTGCCGCCGTGTTACCAGGTTTCGTCAAAAAACAAAAAAACGGCATTGGTCATGCCGCTGTACAAAAAATAAAACCAGAGTCCCGCATTACCAGACTCACACCAAATAGAAAATGATCTAAATAAATTTGGATTAGTAAAATTAAAGGGGACAACCCGATAAGTATATACTAAAGTGTTATTTGATAGAATTGCTTCATTCCAAAAACCTATCTGTTTAAAGTTTCGCGCCAATATAGCAACCCGTTTGATTGTGAGAGCTACAAAGTAATTTTGTATTTCCATAGCAGTTCTGGGGTAAACATTGGAAGGGTAGGTAAATTGATCAATTTTCCCTTTCCATAAAACACCTTAGAAAATTTTCATAGAAGAATCTTTTTGCACAAGTACCAAAATAATAAGCATTTTTCATATCATTGATGCAGATAGAGCCCTTCGCCATTATCAAGTTCTTAAGCATCTTCCACAAGAATCCCTTCTTGTATTGCTTGATATTTTCAATAATATATGGGAGTCTGGGATGTTCCCAAATGTATGGCGTGAAACTACAATTATTCCTGTTCCGAAGCCAGGGGAAGATGCGACCAAGGCAACAAATTATCGTCCCATCTCCATTACAGGCTGTTTATGTAAGACCATGGAAAGGATGATTAATGCTCGTCTTGTTTGGTTCTTGGAAATTAAAGTAATGGACTGATATCTAAGTGTCAAAGTGGTTTCCGGCAGGGCCGTAGTATATTGACACCCTGTTCGTCTTGAATTTTTATTCGTCGTGATGGTTTTTGTAGAGGACATCATTGTTTGTGTGGTATTTTAGATATAGAGAAAGCCTATGATACTACTTGCAAATATGGTATTTTGAAGGATTTGCCTAATTTATGACTAAGGGGTGAAGATGGGGTGTTTAAGTTAACAGGACATTCGTTTAGTAACACCAGCCATGCTTAATACAATAGCGTTAAAAACAACGTGCTTATTCATAGTCGTAATCACCATTCACCACAACCATTTAACCAACATAATTTAGCAAACAGCAAACTTTTACTGGAAACACGGACCTTCAATATGACAAAGCGGACTTTCAACATCATAAAGCGGACCTTTGTCATTTTTGGGGGGTGCGTCGCACCCCCCGCAACCCCCCCCCCCCCCCGCCGCCCCCCTCCCCCCCCCCGGCTACGGCCCTGGTTCAATTGTTTGAGATGATTTCTCTATTTCCTATTCTCCATCAAATATGGCTTCTATAGAAAACTACGTGCAAAATTGCCTGATAAGATTCAAAGTGGGCAGATGAAAATGGTTTCCGTTTCTCTAAAACTAAAATTGTTGTATGCATTTTGCAACAAATACATCTTTCACCTTGACCCAGAACTAAATTAAATGGTTCTCCTATTCCTGTCGTTTCAAACAGACTAATTCTTTAGGCCTTACATAGTTTTGACAGTAAATTGAACTTCAAAGCTCATATTGACTATTTGCAGAAGAGATGTCAAAAGGTCTGAATCTTTTAAAAGTAGTTTCTAAGATGGACTGGGGTGCAGATCGCTCAGTTTTGCTTTGCCTTTATAGATCACTTGTGAGATCAAAATGGATTATGTGGACATGGTTTATAGTTCTGCTCGTGTACAGTCATATTGAAAAAGCTTGAACCTATTCAGAATCAAGGTCTTCGACTATGCTTGGGTGCTTTTCGTACCTCTCCTATGCCAAGCTTATATGTCGAAGCTAATGAACCTTCATTACATCTAAGGTGGGGGAAAATTAGCTCTTCAATATGCTCTAAAACTTAAAAGTAATGCTGATACCCAACACATGAGAGCACCTTTTCGCCTAATTTACCACTTCTATACTAGTAAACCTAATGCTATTCAATCTTTTGGAATCCGTATAAAAGAGGGTTTTCCAGATGTGTCCAAATGCTGATAACATTGCTTCAGTTGATTTCCTATTAGTCCTCCTTGGACAAATGTTGAGCTTGATATTGACCTAAATTTTGTCAATATAAGAAGGGGTTTAACTGATGATCTTGTCTTTCAAGCTAAATTGATGATCTTAGACATAAATATCATCAACATCGAGCTATTTATACAGATGGGTCTAAGGTGTTGGAAAGGGCTGCTGCAGCTGTTTAAGTCGGCGTGATCAACGTCAGATTAGGTTAATTACCTGATAATGCTTCTATTTTCACTGCTGAATTGCAGGCACTTAAGTTGGCCTTAGAATTAGTGGAAATTTCCAATGAGAGTCATTTCATTATATTTACGGATTCACATCTTAGTCTTATGGCTTTTAAAAGGCAGAGAATGTCGTCATCCATATATTGTTTTTCTTGAGCTGATGGAAGCATTCTTCAATTTGTCTCAATGAATAAATCCGTCGTTTTAGCTTGGATTCCGGGTCACATTGGTATTCAAGGCAATGAAAAGGTTTATGAAGTGGGAAGAAGTCCTTAATTGAATATAACAAACACTGAGATCCCCTTTACAGCTTTAAGGCTTCAGTAATAGCTATATCAGAACTAGGTGGCAAATGCTGTGGGATTCATTCCTAATAATAAAATGCATGCCTTTCAACCAACTGTTGAAGCTGTTGGTAGTTCAGGTTGATGGACGAAGGGACGAGATTGTATTAGCGTGATGTAAAATTGGTCAACCTTATATGATCCATAGTCATTTGCTTAGAGGTGAGCCAGTCCCTCAGTGTATCCTTGTGATTGTGCTCTTTCTGTGAAACGTGTATTACTTGAGTGCGTTGATTATGCGCTTATTCTTAGAAAATATTATAGCGTTCCAGATTTGAAAACATTATTTCAAGATATTAGGCCTCTGCGGGTGATAAATTTCCTGAAGGAGGCTGATTTGTTTAAATATTTTTAACTTTTTAAAAATGTGACTTGAATTTATTGTGGTGTTAGGCTTTTATAAAGATTTGATGTTTTTAAATATCGACAGATAGACACCAATTTGTGTTGAGTTGTCGGTAAACTTTAATACTCACTCACTCCACTATAGCGCCCTTCAGCACAAGTTTAATAAAAGTTTTAATTGTCCATTTAAAATTGGTGATATTGTACATGTTCCATAAATTCTTTTAGTGAAATGCCAGGCTAATATAATCTGTTGCTTCACATATTTACAATACATTTTGTTTTAAAATGAGTGGTCTTTCAGTCAGAAAAATTGACACATATTATTGACAACATCAGAAAAAAATATTATCGTTGGTATGATTGCAGCCATTTTGATCAGCCCTCTGTAAGAAATCGAAATCATGATGGATAGGTAGTTACATAGTGTGTTCTTGCGAGAAGTAGCCATGAATGGAAAACAACCAACATTTTCAGTATTCTGTCAGTCGCAGTTGTTGAATTTGGCACACACACACTCTCTGTGACTGGCGTTTGGAATACTTATTATGGTCCGTCTATGGAGTGCTGGAAGGTTTCTTTATTGTAATCAATTTTTGAGCTGATCTCAAGATATTTTCTTGAGAATCAGCAGCAGGATATAATTTTTGATGATATTGTGTAAAAAGAAAATTTCATTTCATGAAGTTTTAATTTTTGCATGCAAAGCGCGATTTTGTTGACTTCATTCTCATCACTCCAAAGGTAATCTTTCACTCCAAAGGTAATCGTTCACACCAGGGATTAAATTGGAAGAGCCGTAATTGACCAATCAGGTGGCAGAATTCCAATTTGTGAAACATCACAGCGACGACAGATATCCTATTCAAGAATTTGTCCCAGTTTTTTTAAGCGATCGATAGTGATTTTCTACTGGACAACACTATATAATTCTGATTTAATGACCAGGGGTACCCTAGACATTCCAGACACCTGTTTTTGTATTGACTTTGCAAGTGCATGCTGAGCATGTCACTAATGCCAAACATGGGCGACCTCCATGGACAACATTTGTTAGTTAATTGCTAATAATGCAATTTATTCAGTAGATACGCTTCTTCAGGACCACAAAGACATCTTTTAAAACATGAAATATAAAAGAACCTGTTATGTATGGTATTTCGGAATTCCCGCCTATTTTTTCAGGTGCACCAGTGCGCAGCAGTGTAAGTATGAACTTTGATATTCACAAAATTCACCAGTTCACAACACATGGGGAGTAGTCACAAACTTAATCTACTACCATCATTGTACGCAATTCTATCCTACTACTGACCCTGGAAGGGTGAGGCAGGTAAAGACCTGGGATGATCCCCTACTCTTTCGACAAGGTCTCAAATTTTTACGGCTCAGGGATGACTCGTTTGAAACATGGGAACCACCATTTACATGCCTCTCCGAAACAATGAGGCGCCGGGCACCCATTAGCATAAACCTGACACATTCTAGCAATAGGGTGGGAGCGACGAGAAATTCCATAATCACACTTATGCAATTAAGAAATTTCCAACCTCATAGGAACTATTTGATTATGACCAAGAAGCCCGACTCTCGCGGGCCTCGAACCTGGGCCTCTCAATCGTCCTTATACCCTGCGACGGTTCAGCGCCTTAGCCTGCTCGGCCCCTCCCCTCAAATTTAGTTGACACTTTAGGTTAAAAATCCTTCTGTATTTTCATTTTTTTTCTTTTTCTGCAGAAACATATTCAGAGGTATTGCCCTTCGTCAGGTTTACTTCCAATTATTTTATATCAACTTCAAGCATGATTCATTTCCAATTATCTCGTCCTTCCACATTAATTAAGTCTGCATGCATTATGATTCTTCACAGGAATTTCATCCTCATCACATTCAATAGTTAAAACCTGGGACTATGACACAATATTCACATCTGAGTTATTGTTTCCCCATTCTTATACCTGCTTCTGATTTGACTTCTCCTCAAAAATGTGCCGGGAAATTAGGCATCTTTTCTTGACTATGAATATTTTGTGCCCCCCAATATCAGCATGAAATACCGTGAGTATCTGTGGTAAAGACCTTACTCGCCTTTGATTTGTCTTTGGTGCCTTCTTATCTACGACACCGTGGCACTGTCCTCTTGCTTCATGCCACAGCCACCTCTGACGGGTGAAGCCGGAAGCTGTACATGCCCCGTTCTTCTGGCTTAGCTGTCATCAGATCACAGCCTCTTCCCTGCTATGCTTCCAGTACACTGACATCTTTGATGGTGTGTGTAGGCTAATTTGTTGGCATCAATGATTCTTCTTATATTTTTTTCCCCCCTCATGAATACCACACCGAATTAGCCATGCTGTGTTTAAGATTGCGAGCACCAAAAATGCGAGTTTCCGTAACCTGACCCATCTGACCTTTTTTTCTGACACCCTTTTTTTTTTTTTTTTCTGACACAATATGAAGTCAGAAACCTAATGCGAATAAACATGCTTTATTCCATGAAAGGTTTCCGAATTCATGTATTATGTGTCAGAAAAAAAGTGTGTCAGATGGGTCAGGAATACAGAAACTCTCCAAATTGCTATACTCTTGTGTCCACATCGATGTTATTAAAACAAGGGGACTGATAGGGTGGCCCAGAGCATCAGACCTGAATGCTGGTGTCAAGTATTTGCCCCAAGTGGGAAAAGTCATAAGGTGACTTGATCAGATCCATAATGTATGCCAACGAACTGGATGGCTTTGTCCATGACTGTCTGTATGGCTGAAGCTTCTCATCAAGTGCTCTTGTTATGGAGGAGATAGGAGAAAATTCCAATCAACTCGTTTACCTTCACATCATTAGGGCAGGGCGATTGCTAGTCTGTTTAATAGTCTCTGCCATAATTCGTGAACCTCTCATTGATCAAGTCAGCAATGTCTTGTTCAATGCCTGGCCCAAGATTCTTTTGATTCATTTGTATTTCTCCAATTATGCTTATGCGGAAGCGGGAGATTGGCATGTTATTTGACATGAACCAGATGTCAAAGCACTCTGGTTTTGAAGCTTGCATTTTTTTGCAATGGTTCTCGCTTTTTGAGAGCTTGCCAGTGGCAGACAGGAACTCCTGTGGTTGCACATGGGTCAACCAAGATCACACCTATGGTCACGCCATAGGTTGGGGACTGTGATTACACAGCTCGAATCTGTGGTAGAGGGAGCTAACCCTCTACCCAATATCCCCTCTACCACAGACAAGAAGTAATTGCATTTTGTTTTTTAAATTAAAAACACAGCGATATTCAATTCCAAGTTTATCGTTACATTTTCCCTGGTTGATGACTTGTTTCCCTTCCAAATCAGTGTCATTATACAAAAATCACGTAGACACAATGGTTACCGTTAAACGTCATGAAAGGATTTAAAAATAGAAAGCTCGTATTGAAAAAAAAAAATGGATCGTTTCACTCACACATAAACATCAATGTTTGTTTTATTTAGAAGCTTAATACAAATGACCTGAGGTCATTATAACATTTACCGGTATTGTGAAATTATTGCGACCCTTAAAATTGCTACCTCAGAAAAGTGCTAACATACGAAAGGAATGTGAAATTTGCAAATGTTAATATGCCATTCATATTTTATTCATTTTTGTCTGCCTGAACTTTTCGGCAGAGGGACTTAGTAAAGCACTTTTCTGTCTGGCTGTCCGTAAGTACGTACGTCCGTCTGTATGTCGGCTCTGTCTTATCATTTTGATTTTTTGTCGTCTGATGAAGTCCGTGTTCACGGGGCTGTGTACGATTTATCTGGAGTTCCGTAAAGGGGCCTATGATGATGAAACTTGGTGGAAAGAAGGTGTCCAGAGGTTCTCGACATGATTAGATGTTTGGGGTAAAATAGCAATACGTATCTAATTGGCATAATTAAAAAAAATTTCCCGTAAAGGTTGGTACAAGTTTTGCTGGAGTTCCGTAGAAGGCGTTGATGAGGTAACTTGCGTTGGAAGGGAGCGGGCTGGAGAGTTCTCGAACTGATTTGATTTCGGGCGTATTTCGGGCCAAATTAAGTATGCAAATGAGGCTAAATAATATCACAAAAAACAGACGTAATGCTATAATTTTGAACACCGGTACATTGGATACGACAGCATTCAAAGATTCTGACTTGCGTTTGGCGTACAAAATGAGAAACTGAAGTCAAGGAATTTGAATGAAACACAACTTGTTTTGGGGTGAATGAAATTTGTTTGTAGAAACTGAATCTTGGCATTAGAAATGAAAATTACCTCCCCTTAAAGACATAACACCTCAAAATCACAAAACCTCATGTTGTTATCCGACTAGGGAAAAGAGACAATATGCTAAAACTAGGAAAAAAATAATTTTAATGCACCTGTCAAAATTATAACCCTAGTACACACAAGTAAGGGATTCTTGCAGGATATGTTCTAAATACTGTATAATCATTCTGATCCTAAGTCAGCTAGTATCTGCTGGTATTTTAGGTGGAATTCGGTATGATATAGATGCTGTACTGGACATTTAATGACCTTTTTGCCGGAAGAGGGAAAAAAATGATTGATAAAAAAATTCAAATCAAAAATGAAGGAGTTACGAGGTCTAACTAAATATTAACTGGTTGTAGGGGGAGGTTATGGCCCATACCAAGTTTCAGATTTTAAATCCCATAACCCCTGGAATTTTTGAGTTTGAATTTTTTTATAAGAATAATTTTTCTACGCATGCCAGAAAATTAAGGGGGTAGCTTTAGGTAACATTTGCATATAATAGTTTTAGTAAAGAGCATTGTTCAAGCTTACTACCTATGTTTTGTTATTGCTTTTCTGAACAAAATGACACAAAAATGATATCTATAGTGGTATACGTTTTGAAATTATGGTCTTTTGAAGTCCGCAATTGACAAAAACCTCATTTTGCGTACAATTTTGTCACCAAGTACAATTAAAGAAGCTCTAACCAAAAACAGGAGGTAGTTGAACAATGCAAAATATTTTATGTAAAGATAGGTGACTAATTTACATTCAATTACAAAGATAACAATGGCTTATTTTGGTTGTAGATATGGTCATTCCAAATCAGCTAGACAATGTCAAATTTTTGTCACTCAAAAGGCCAAATTTGGCCAAAATTTGCCAAAATATGGATTATATCTCAAAAGTGTGTGTGTGATTTCACCATTTTAAGTACCAAAATCAGAAAACTGCATGTAATTTACCCTAGAAACATTTACATAATAATATGTTAGTTGTTTTCACATCTCAAATATTTTTCAACACACGTTGGCCGCCAAGCAAGTCAGATCTTGGAATGCTGGAATACAGAAAATTCCTTCACAGCAGGAAAGCCTAGCATGGTTGCGCATCTTTTCCAATTTGAGCGTGAGTGATACAAGCGGGTAGGTATGCAGAGCTAATTAAATATGCGTAATACGTATCTCTGAAAACCGTACATCGGATAGGCACAATTTCTTCGCTGCATGAAAGAAACTATGCCATGCATCTTTGGGTGACTCATAATTGGGTCAAAGGACGTGGGCCGATTTAATGGGGCATTTTGTGATACAATGATCTAATAAATATGCATAATTGCTGTATCATGAAACGGTACATTGGCTATGCAAAACTCCTTCGCTACCATGGACCTTCTATGCGTACATTCTTTGTGCTGAATCACCAATTGCGGTCAAAGTGCAAGTGGATCAATTTAAAGGGGCATTGTTTGATGCATTGATCTAATAAATATGAGTTAATGCTGTTGGTATCGCATAAATGGTACATTGGATATGCAAAATTCCTTCGTTACATGCGACACATCTGGTAACATCTTTTGTGTGAGTCGTAATTGGGGCAAAGTGCTTTTTTTTTCAAAAAACTAAAAAATTATAATTATTTAAAATTGAACTAATGCTTAAATGCTGGTCCATTTAACCAAATTTCTCGGTTGTCAATGTCAGTGTGAAATACTACACCTTCAAAAAGAATTTGATTCAGGAGTTACCTTACAATAAATTAGGTCAGAGTTGTGGTTTGGCAGTATATGGGTGGGGGTGATTTGGTGGTGGACAAAACGGTGTACAAAACAAGCGATTCTCAAAAAGGGGGGGGGGGGGAAGTAGGGAGAGTACACCACCCAAGGTTAAACTAAATAATATAGATAGACAGTGTGCCCATGTTTTCATTGAAATGGTTTTTATACTTCTGGTCAGTCATTTTGGGTTGCCAGTCTGTTAACATTCTTGGAAAATGTGAAAATAGCAAAGTGAATTTCACCACTTTCTGGACCACGTAGGCGATCAAATTTATAAAATTGGGTCACATGATTTCAACATAGCTGTTGCCAAATGAATAAATTTCATATTTTACAAAATTTAGTAAGTTAATGGATTTGTTCATGACTTTTCATGATTAATATATCTTACAATGAAAAGTGTGGCCCTGGGGGGTGTTGTCAAAAGAAAGCGAGGAAATAAAGAATACTATAAATTGCAAACAAGGGGGTGGGCAATCCTACCAATCTGGTTAGAGTATGTTGGGGGACCATTTCAAGATTTATCTCCCAAAACCGAGAGTGTGACCTCTATGGTGGATATCAATGAAAGAGTAGAGAAGTATAGGAATATTATTACAATGCAAACCCGGGGGGCTACTCTAAAACATCTCTTACTGGGGCTCCATGGGGGGACTTTTCAAGATAATATCTCCACAAATGGAAAATGTTGTGACCCTATTTGTGGTGTGTCAGTGGAATGAGTGAGAGGTATAGAATATATCAAAAGCAAACCCGGTGGCTATCTAAACATCTTGAGTTTACTTTGTTGAGGACTTTCCATGATTAATATCTCCACAATGGAAGAATGTTGTGACCCTGGGGGTGGTGTCAAAATGAAAGAGCAGAAGTAAAGAATACTATAAATGCAAAACAGGGGTGGTGCTACTACTAACATATCTGACTTCTGCTCGGGGGGTTCAACTTGCAACAAGATTGAATATCTCACCAATGGAAAATGTGTGACCCCTAGGGTGGTGGTTTGGGTTCAAATGGAAATAGCTGGGAAGTAAGGGAAGTTAACTAGTTAAGAATGGAGGTATCTGGTGCACAACTTTTTTGGGACACCTGGACTCGCCCAGTTGCACTCTGTGGCTTGCTTTTGTCTTACATTAGCGCGAAAGCAGGAGAGACTTGTTGGTCGAGAACCGCATTGTTTTGTAAAATGCTTAGCTTAATAACATAGTAAGAAATATTTTTTCTTATTCGCATAGTTTGATGAAACAAGGATTTCGTGTTGGTCATTGGTTTGCACGAGGTCCCCATTTAGAACTATCGCTCTGGTTTGCGCCAAATCCCAAATACCCATACCCTCGCCACACTACTGTGCGAAGTGTTATCCGGTGTTTGAATTTCGGGAATGTGCAATGATAAAAACTGATTAGTCCTTGTGTAAAAGTAGGTTGACATGACCTCTACGTAACTGATGTATGTATACACATTTAAGTTTTGACAACATTGCCGGGTGACGAAATAGGTTCTAAATGCATGCAAATTATTGCTGTTATGTTGATGTAAAATTCTGAATGGATGTTAGCTTTCATAAACATGTTAACCATGCATGGGGGCATAATTTGAATGAATATAACTATTGTGAATGCTTTCTTTTTAGAGCACGATAAACTTTGTAAATAAGGAAAAAGTAAACAAGTTGTATTCGTTTCTAGGTGTTCGTGTGAATTATCTGGGGGTGGTAGGCGACACACTTGCGATTGGAGTTTAAACGTGTGGGTGGCCCCATTTCTCAAACCTATGTGTTGAAATGGTCAAAGACAGGGCCAGGGCAAGCACAGTTCAAACATGGTGACCATGCTTAGCATGGTTGAAATTTTGCCTGGGAAAAAGCCCCAACCACATTCTGGTATAAATAAATGTCTTAAATAATGTATCCAATTCATTAAGAAAACAACCATTCTTAAAGGTGGCTTGTTACGATTAGTGTATTGTGTTCTTAGTTGATATGAGGAGAATGGCACTTGCACATACACCCATAACGTACCGTGGGAAACAATCCTGCGGTTGGTTTTGATGGTAGCGCAATAATGTATGTTTGAAAAGTCCTATTCAACTGTGCTTAATAACTGATGTTAAACCACTAAAACGGCGGTTTTTGTCGATATCTTGGAATGGAAAAATGGATTTGAGGGCTTCAATTCAGGAGACCAATGAGAAAAAATAGCCTTTCATTGATATCAAAATCGATTAACTTCCGGATAAATCAGGGGGGGGGCCCAACGAGATGGACAAACAGCACCTTTATTTATAGGTGTAAGCTGTGTGTGGATGTCACCTTATGGTTTAACTCCCATTCTTCAGTGGCGATACAGTTCAATGAATGTATGATTTATCGTCAAAAAAGGGAATATATGAATTCAACACCACACCAACAAATAATGAATACATGTTGTTTCCTTGACTTTTGGAAACACCTAACAAATACGTGGTTGAATTAAGATATGGTAAACCCTAAGGTTAGCATCCTATAAGCAATTGGTACTCAAGTGGAAAGACAACACTCTCAAACTTGCAGACAGATTTAGTTGTTTTATAAAAAAAAAATTGGATTATTTAACAAAGGCATTTGTGGTTCTTTTATAGGGGTTTAAAAGATCAGTCCCTTTTGTCATCAGCGTTTTACCACAGACTTGTAAAACACAATGAGGAGAATCATGCTTCTACATTTAAACCACAATAATACAAATGAACATTTCTTACCTTGTCCTTTGGTTATCTTGATGTATAAAACCCATCCAAAAAAGTTAGCTACCATCCCTTGAAAATGATACTCGTAATATACATATGGATATAATTGGTTTCAGTGTTTATTTTACACTATTTTGACACCTCATTGTGGCGATCGATTGAGTATTTTGAAGTTCTGCCCACTTTACCAAACCCACCCCAGGATTTAAATATTGCTGTATAGAGAATTAGGGGAGTTGCCATAACATGAAACCGCTGCACACTTTTTTATGATATACGTATGAATTGGAACCCCTCACGGAACTAAAGCCACAAGTTATTTGGTAGAGTTCCAATTCATAAGTGTACAGAAAAAAAGTTTGTCAAATGGGGATTGCAATGTAAATCCTTATGAAAGATACAGGCCAGAAACCTAGATTCTTCTTCCTAAAGTTGTGACCTAATACGACAAGTTCATTTTCCAATGAGGGTGTGAAAGATGAAGCAGATCTCCATTTATAGTTGCTCAGAATGGAAGGATGATTGAAGTCTCCAATGAAAAATTAGGAAGGTATGAGCGGTGCCTGAGCTCGGGTTGAACAAATTTATAAGCCAATTTTCGGCAGTATCGTTTTGTTTGTCATGATTTTCAAATAGGAACCATGTGAATTGAATAGTTTTCCATTTATTTGCACATTCATATGTCAATGACCGGAAGTTGGGGGGGTACTTGGAGTCTCAATCTGTGTTTGGAACCTGTCTTCTGAATTTAATTGGTCGCCGGTTTGGCCAATGTAGTGTTCACCACAGCCACTGCATGTCATAACACCCTTAAATTTATGTTTACAATTCATGGTGTGCCTAAGTTGGAATGTTTCTGGTTTTTGAAAACAACGTTCACATTAATAAAGGTGAGCACATATACTACTATCAAGCTCCCATAAAGTTGATTTAAGTATAAGATTATACACAGGGTAGTATTCAAGATTAGCTGTCAACAGCCAAATTGAAGCTATATCACTTTACTTTTTTGACTATGGGCCCTCAAAGTATGGTCCGAGTGATTGTTTAGGCCATTTTTTGACCCCCTGTCATTTTAAATTGGGGCAAGGTGCATTTTTTCTGTTCACATTTTGGCATCTGCAGCAAAGGTTCTTCCGAATGCAAGGTTGAAGTCGATCTGAGGGGTGTAGTTCTTTACTGAAGGCCCTCGGAATATTGAATTTCACACCTGGTGACAGGTTTGAGGTGCACCCCCTCAAATTTAAAATGCTGGAGCTGAAAACGAAAAGAGGTAACAGAGCTCAAATTTTCAGGATTTAGGTTTCATGAATATCTGTCAATACTATCCCAAAAAGGAAAGAAATCCATTGAGGTGATGTGTACTCGATTTGTGATTTGCATGGAATGACCTGCACCATCATATCAGCGTGATCTAGAAGGAATGTTTTTAGAGGTGCAACATTCTTAAAACCAATTGAATTCATGAAGTGATTCAAGAATATCTGTTGTCCAATAAACGCCACTGCTTAATAAATGCCCCTCGAATTTTGATAAAACAATACATAGAAAATGATTTAAGCTTACCTAAATCACATGATGTAATGGCGGACTGTCGTAATCCATAATTCTCCATTTTTTGTAATCGCTGTGTCATCAATGCTTTATGCTTCACGGCACATAAAAACTTGGACCCACGTGTTGATTATATAATAGGCCCTGGGTTCGAAATCCACATCGCGCACTGACACGCTTTTATACACTCCTGTACGGTTATTTTTGCGGGGAATTTTTTTACTTTCCATGTTTGACTGTAATAACGACCCCCCCACCCCCTTTTGAAAAATGCAAAGCCGCCCCGGGGAATTTATTAGGAACAACAGGTAGGTAAATGGTTTTCAATATCACCAATTGTTTCATTCCAAAGATGAAACAAACTTATTTGTCAAGCTCATTGCCATTTAAAAAATTATTATTTTTAAGATTTGTCATGTCCAAATCTGCTTAATTTTTGGAGGGGACTAGGCAAAAAGAAATGGTTATCATTTACTTGATCCCACATGTATTTGAGTTTTTGCCAAGCCATACATTCAGCCAAAATCCTCTCCATCTTTTATTGTAATTAACAATTAAACCAGAGCAAGAACATCCATGGAATAACTACTTAAGCATAACAGCCATTTTTTGAAAGCACCGCCCAATTTTCCCAACTATTTTTGAGATTTTTGCACAGTGTATTGGTATTGGCTAGTAAACTATACCTGTGAATGGTAGAGCTCGAAATTCTGTGTGGTGTCGCAAATGAGAGATTTTGTAATTAGAATAACTCATATAGGGAGATCTCCGATAATATTTCAATGGCTGCTGTAACATCCTCCAATCTAGCCTGAAATTGAGCCATGTACATGTTTACAACACCTCATCCTTAGTTCAGCAATTCAAATTAGAGGTAATTTTCCAGCGTAATATCCTCACATGAAATAACAAATAAACTCGTGTTTATGTGTCCAACATTGATCTGTTGACACCGTTCTTGACAATAACTGGTTGAAAAAGTGATTGATGCCCCAGGAAGCGTAATTGCCAATGTGTGGGCACACAATTAAAGGTCTATTATAGTTTGTCTCATCTTAATTTTGAAGGTGAACTTCACTGGCGACTTTTATGTGCGCACCCATGAATCACGCGCGCTATGCTTGGAATCTTATAGCATGATACGCAAGCGAATAATGCGGCACGATTGAGACGCTAGTGGGAATGCAAAGACGCATAATGACGTCACCTTCAACTTGAGGTGAGACAAAGTATTATAGATTACGAAAGCTTGGTTTGATTATGAGTGTTCAATTGCTAAAGCTAAAAAATCAAAGCTTTGGTTATTTTCGTACTCTGCTAGAAATGATCATCTGAATGATACCTTGAATAGTAAAAGTGTTTTAAAGAAGCATTTAAAACAAAGAAACGCATGTATCAAAATACTCTCAAAAGTAGACTAATGAATGAGTGTAAGGATCAAAAATCATTTTGGGCTGTTGGTAAAACAATTGAAAAGGGATGCCCACATTAAACAATCCATCTCTATGCAAAGGTGGTATGCTCATTTTAAAAGTTATTTCAAGGTGATTTGATATAAACACGTTTTTCATTTGATGACAATGTAAATGAATTGTTTAAATGATCTTGATGGCTTAAAGAAGGTTGATGCAGGGTACTTAATAATGATATAACTGAGACGAAATTATAGGTATGGTTGGTGCATTGAAAAACAACAAAAGCGTGTGGTACTGATGGCATTCCTTCGGAATTTTTAAAACCCTCTATTGAAATCCTGTCACCAGTTATTACCAGATTATTTAACTCAATTTTAACCTCTGGTTACTTCCCAAAAGCATGGTCTGTTGGTATGATTATCCCATTACACAAAAAAGGTGCCACGTCTGATCCTGGTAATTATAGAGGTTATATAATTGCTAAACACTTTAGCAAAATATTTATAAAGTATTTAAACAAAGTTAACTGAATGGTGTGAAGTAAATAATGATTCCCGAATGCCAAGCTGGTTTTCGTAAAGGGTATTCCACCATTGACAATGCATTTACTCTCATAGCGTTATTCAAAAATGCCTCAGTAAAAAAAGCAGGTAAATGTTATTGTTTATTTGTGATTTTCAAAGGCTTTTGATGCTATTCTTCCCAAGACACGGCTATTTAAATTGTTCTCATTGTAAAAAAATAGTTCAATGTATAAACGTATGTTTCACAATGGTATGCTCATGCATAAAGTCATGCAATTGTATCAGCAAGTTATTTGCTTGTCCAGTATAGGTCTTCGTCAAGGTTGTGATGTGCAGGCCCTTTGAAATTTTCTCTCTGTATTTCCATACTGAAAGATATGGTATTCCAAAATAGAGGTAATGGGGTTAAAATCTCGCTGATGAGAATTTAAATTTTTCTCATGTTTGCAGACGATGTTGTTTTGATATCGATACATCCTAACAGCTTAGGCCACATATTTTTTTGCGCTTTCAAAATTTTATAATTAGTGGGGAATGAATGTAATCAGGATAAGACTAAAGTTAGTTTTTTGTAGAGGTGGACATATGAAGGTCATGATGCATATGTTTTTGAATTGGAATATGAAATTGAATGTGTGAGTTCATACATATCTCGGTATCCTGTTCCACTGGTAACTCATGGGGCAAAGCAACATCAATCTTAGCTCAGCAAGGTAAAAAATCACTTGCTACAGTTAGAGCATTTCATTTAAAGTCGGCGGTCGCTTCCTTTCATTCCATATTTAAAAATCATTGATTCATCGTATCACTTATTAATTATGGTGCTGATTATTGGGGCTCCATACCTATACCCATCTTTAAAAATGCAATGTTAAAGCTTGTAAAATTGTTTCTTGGTGTTGGTACCAAACTACTACTGGTCGCTGTGTTTAGTCATGGGGTATTTCCACTTTTGTAATGAGTGCCTTTCCGATGTATTATTATTGGTGTAAATACTGATATGTCAAACTACCGTTACCCCAAAAAATTTTAAAATGTTGTACCAGTCTGATAGCCGTTGTTATCCATCTTGGCTTCTCATACAAAAAAATACTTTTTAGTTTTGGTTTTGTGTTGTTTGGATCACCCAAGATATCGGTTCTCATAGGTTAGTCAAAATCCTCATTCCGTGACTGATCTCGGCAAGTAAGTTTGACGATTGAATTTGACTTCAAAGGACATTTGAATGTTTTTTAGCCCACATGCCCTGGAAAATGTCGGCAATTTCGCGACAGGAGGGGGTAAAGTTTCGCAGGGGTAAATTTTAACTGAGTGGTCCAAAAATAACAGTAGTATAGCTGAAATTGTTCGTGTTAACAATGAGTAAAAAGTCTATGGTGACCTGTCTGTAAATGCATCGCTTGAAGATACAACAAAATTTTGGCATCTTCATGGCTTACAGGGGAGGGGTCACTTTCCCCACACACTTCAATGGGAGACAAAATTCCAGATGCTACAAGTGTAGGTATACCCTACATAATTTAATTTCAATGTTTTTTTATCAATTTTTTAAGATACTTTTAAACTCATCGAAACCGTATAAGACCTTGACCTTTTCTGAATAAACATTTGACCTTTAGCCTATTTTGGCTGTATATCTCATACGATGCATTTTATAGACTGGTCACCATAGACTTTTACCACCCAACAATTTGGAGCTATAACAAATTTTTATTTGGACCATTATGTAAATTTACCCCTGTAGAACTTTACCCACCCTCCTGTATGAATTGCCACATTTTCCAGAGTACATGTGGGCTAAAAACCTTGTAAAATGTCTTTAAAGTCAATCACTCGTCAAACCTTACTTGCAAAGATAGTCCCACTGAATTGAGGATTTTGCTTAACCTCAGAAGATTTTCATTTCTTTCTCTGCTAAAATTTAGACACTGCCTAGTCAGGTGAATGGTTTGCGATGTTTGGTATATCGTGATAAATATGTACCTACAGAGATTTAAAACTCTTCTAACCCTAAAGATATTAATTTCGTTGAAATACCATTTCACAGAAAAGCGCTAAGCCGGCTGAGATGTTCGAATCACCATTATTGATTTAGGTGGAGAGATGGCAGAATATTTGATCGTGAAAATCGTCTTTGTGGCCCTGTAATAAGATGATTCGAGGACGAATCCATTTTGTTCTTTTTCTTGTAATTTTTCACCGTCCTATGTTTCAAAAATACCTGCCATCATGCGCTAAGTACACGACCACTGTTCAAAATTGTATTCCTTATTAAATAGTGATGACTCTAACACTTAACGAACGAATTTCCCGAAAGAAGCGCCCCCAATTTTTTTTGAACGGGTTTTTTGCATATTGGAATGCTTACAAATGTATTAGACACACCTGAATTGAAAAGCCGATCGCCGTCTTTTGTATTTTATAGTATTACTTTCTGTCGTGCACGACAGCAACTCAAAGCACGGTTGTCTTGTGACAATTACGATAGTTCATCAGAGTTCAAAACAAGGTTTTGCGTTTTTCTTTATGGCTTTTTTGTCCAATAACCTTCAAAACGTTCTCGGAGGTTGTCTGCATCCGATCCAAATGCAATTTGAGAGAATTTTTGGTATCGCTAAAAAAATCTGCTGTATTTAATAATGATATATTATTCATTTTTACTTCTCTCACATAGGGGTGTATTCTATGTATTTTCCCTTTAATTCATTAGTAGGTTTTGATGCAAAAATATGTGTTATACTCCATGTGTATATGATGCCAGATATTATATCATTTTGTAATATTATTGGCCAATGGCCTAATTGTATGATGAATAAAATGAACTATGAACCAAGTTTTTAAGTCACCCCTAAATCAATGTAAGTAATACCGTACATACCCTGGAGCTTCACCGATGCTACGCTAAATTGGCTTTCACGTCGGTTCAAGTTTTGGATTTTCAGGAACTGGGACCACTCTCTGTACATCTCTGAATATTTCACAGGCAGTAATCGAATTTTAAAAGAAAAAAAAAATCATTGTTTTTATTATTATTTAATTGAGAGTCATCCTCTGTGCAATCATCCTTTTCAAATTGCAAATAGCAATTGGATGTCATGAATGTGTTTTGAATGAAACACTTTTATTAGCTTATTTTAGTTAACTTTCAGATTAGCTATTTAATCAAACAATTGTCATATTTTTCATATGTTATGAAAATAGTCATTGAAAAGCAGATTGTTTTATTCTTCATACAGTAAAGCCGAAAAAGTGGTGTGTTTGTTACTATTAACGATATACGTTATCTCCAGAGGCTACCAACCTCAGCCCAGAACCTGCTGACTGCTGACACTGAGCCCACGATTGGCTGCCTTGCAGGAATAATTTCCATCCCCTATCATTCTCTCTAAGCAGGACTCGGGCAATGTGGAACCATCCGTTACCAAGTCTAGTAAGGTGTCCTGAAGCAGAAGATCACACTACTGATGGTAACATCATCACATATGTGCCTGGAACCTGACAGGTGAATTTATTATTTTGCAAAATTGAAGTGGGCCTCCAATGTTTGGTCTACCACATCAAAGGTAAGAAATCATTTGTGACTGCCATTTTGATGACGTTGGTCTTTGCTACAGAGAATGCAGATCTTTGTGATGGCTCTTGCCACACCCCTCTCACCTTTCTGGCCCTTTTGCACCTTCCACAAGACCATGTCCTTCCTCGGATCCTACCATTCCAGCAAGACCACGGGGTCCTACTTTACCTGGTACCCCTTGAATACCTCGAGGTCCAGATGTCCACGATCTCCACTTGGTCCTTGTGGTCCCGGAAGGCCCTGTCTCTCCTTCTCTCCGCGTTTTGCTCCCATGTCGCCCTTACTGCCAGCTTTCGCCTTTCTTCCGTCTCTTCCGGTAAGCCATTGTTCCCGAAATCCTGGAATTTCCCGCTGATTCCTGCTGCTCCAGCTGTTCCCGTTACTCCTGGAAGACCTGCAGGACCTTGACAACAAGAACTACAGGGGTAGTGGACTTCCGTTTGTTGAGACCACTAAGAATTTGGAAAATGCAAGAAGCTGGAGAACAGAAAGGAGGCTGATCCAGAAGACCACTACCTTCATCAAATGGAAATGTATCTGGACACTACAGTAATTACAGGGAAAAGATTACACATTTGAATTAATGCTAACCAGTGGGAATGACAGCTGTGTAAATTGAAAGCAATTAACTCTACAGCAGGAGAAAACTATACAACACTTAAAATTATAAGTTTTATATACATGGCACAGAGTAATCAATAGCTCACTAGATGGCGTTCTTTAAAGTACAGGCTGAATCACTTGACTTGATGGCCCACAAGCGCGAGTTTAACCAAGTAATGTGCGTAAGCGTGTTATTTTAAAACATTCCATTATAACGAATATTGATTATATCGCATACACTTAGAGTATGACATATAAATAACATTGAAGTAATCTTTTTGGTTAAAACATGCTAAAATTGGATTGATAATGAAATAATTTGTCAACCATTTAATTACCATAATTTAAAAACACTCCTGTCCTTGTCACCGTCTATTGCTGAGCGTTAACCAGTTGCTTCCGTTCAGACACTTAATCAACACATAATTGAATGAATTCCTATCTTGAAAAATGCACTCCTTTTTCAAATATCGCTTTTTTCATTTGTACAAATAACTCATCAAATTTTAAACAATAAAACAAAACCAAAATTCAAAAAAGAAAAATTTCCAAATATTTTGGTTCTTTTGGGTGGTCACTGATATTTAAGGGTGGTCTATTGGTTTTCAAATTGAAGAAATGAGTCTACTAGCACGCACAATTGAGATTATAGGAAAGTGTAAACTTCAGCTTTCATTTGCTTTTGTTTGAGGTAAATAGGCTATTCCGTTCACAGTTTTATGCTCGATTTAAGTTAGCAAGTCTAGCACCTTCGTTGCATTTTTGTTACATTTGGATGTAAAAAAGAAGTGCTCACCCTTGTGAATTTTTATGAAGCAAAATAGATTTTTTAGTATGTATGACAACATATTGCAAGCTGTTGCAAAATGTCTTCATTATAAGCTGATAATTCAATTATGCATCAAACCAAAACTAAAAAATTCAGCTCGACAGCATTTCTTATTATTTATGTCACTCACCCAGTTGATATTTAAGACGATTTTGTTTTAAAAATTAATTTAACCCATTAGATCCTCCCCAATTTGCAACCAAAATGCGTTCAAAAAAAAAATGTAAGAAGTATGAATTTTAAATTAAATGAACAATTATTCCAAATTGTGGGCCAACCAAAATGAAAAGTTTTTTTGCAATTTTTAATATTTTCGATTACTTTCGATCATATCTCAAATGGTGATGATGAAATCGGGTTGTTGGTTTTGATGATTGAAACGGAATCCTTTACGAACGTAACTCAAAAACGAAGGGTCGTATCAACATGAAACTTGGCAAGTATCAGAATCTAAAGGGCTGTGAAACCATGAAGCCGGATTTTTGATTAGGGCTTCAATTTTGGAATTATGGGCATTCAAAATTCCCTGATTGGTCAGCGCCTGGTTGCCAGGGCACCATATAAAAAATCCGGCTTCATGGTTTCTGCGCATTGTACCCAAGCCCCTTATACCCAAGTATGGTGTAATTGCAAGTTACTGGTAAGCAGTACGTTTGTTCCCATGTTAGCCATTCAGAGGCCCGTTCAGTTACCATGGCCAACAAGATCAAAATAATTACCATTTTTCAAAACTTTTCAACAGGGGCTGCTACAATTGAATGATAAAACATGCCTATGTAACATATTGGTAAGCAGAAAATGCAATCAAAAATTGCGCAAAAAAAAAAACGTAGACCCCCTATAAACACTTCAAAATGCTTTTTCTCTCACATGCTTCCTAATTGCTATAGATTCGGTCACAAGAACCCTGACCCAACCCTCCAGTAGGGTATTACACCGTTTGACAATAGTGGTCAAGTAGGTCAATAGATAGAGGTCATTACTCTACACCCTTTTTCCTTAGTTTAGGTGCGGTCAGTGATTGCTAGGTACCTGGCCATAAATGGTTTCACAGATTTTGAATCCAAAGTCATTTGGGGCGTGTCAAAAAAGGGGCAGGCAGTCTCCTCAATCATGGAAGAGAAAGAGATAAGAAGGAACCACAAACGACCCACTTGACGTTTTTGAAACGATCTATCTGCCGCCCCATAATTGCAATTGTTATTCATATTCTCTCAGTGGCCCTTCCGAGGATAATCCTATTCAGATTTTCTTGCTCGAGAAATTCTCAGTTCGTTGTTGTTTCTTCATATTGCGTAAAGATTCCGGTCATCGGGAATCAGCGAATCAGCACGTGCTGAATGCTGCGAAGTAAATACTCAACATATCAACACACCGGGGGTTCTTGGATATTGGTCGGCAAGTTCTAGTCCCGCTAGGGGTACAAATTCCAGTTGTGATTGTGACTGGTTCAATGATACAAATAGGAAATTTTTTCTTGCAGTAGCACAAGTGTCATTTTCTTTGGCTATATTTGCTATTTTAAATGTGTATCTTTTTTGCATGTATTTGGAACATGGTCCCTCCGGTGTATAATCTCACTGCAAATTACCTTCAATCTTCAATCAATTGTTGATTGTTCATCATATACAAAAACAATATGATGACATAATTAGGTAAATAAGCAGTACTTGAACAGTTAATTGTTAAATATTAATCAAGAGATTTTGCATACAAGTAAAGATGTGTATAATACGTATAAGTTACTTTTCTAAAGAAGTATATAACTGGGGATAATACTAGTGGCAAATATATTTAAAATGGCACAGTAAGGATGTCATATTACTGCTGTACCGTTAGGTGTATATTTTCACTGAAAACTATATGTAATTCACCAAAGCTGGTCCAATTAGGGGGCCGGGTATATTTAACTGAATATTGGTCCCATTAGGGGTCACTTTCAGAACCCCTGGAACGAGCATGGGTGCCCCCCGAGTCAAACGTTCAAATTTAGTCAAACGTTCAAATTTAGTCAAACTTTCATCCTTTATTTATCACACGGGCAGTCTTGGGCAGCCAGTAACGCTCTGAACGCATAACGGTGTACATTAACTTCTTTTATAACAAAAACAACAACAAATAAACACGGGACAGCCGGAACACTGTTGTATATGCCAATAAACTTTACAACTTTACGTATCGGACATAGTTTCCAACATGCACAATGACGTAGACTCGCCGACCATCGATGCGGCAGAGGGATTATAATCAAAGGGTCGCTGTTGAATCCCCCTCCTTTTGGTGCTGGTGAATGGACAAACAGATTAAAATCGGATTGTGGACTTTTTTGTGGGTCCTTCTTATCTCTTTTTCCATGCTTCTAATCAAACTTCATCAGAATAACCCTTGACCCAAATGTCATACAAGGTGTTCACAATTGGGGTCAAAGGTCACACGGGGACATATACAGTCAGGCACTCTTAACCTCCGTTTTTGGCTGTTTTGGTTACAAATCCAATTCCTATAATCAAAAGACTTGTTCAGAAGATGCGCTTTGGGGGGTCACTGACACATTGGAAAGAGGTATCGGGGTGTGTTCGGCCTTTAATACCCCCTTTTCACGTCTTCGCTCCAGCAGTTACAATACCCATTTGAAGCCTAATTCAGTTCTTAAGGTCCTTTTTCAGAAATTTTGGTCATCAGAGCTGAATTTTAGCCAAATTTCGCTCCCAATCCTGCAAATTCTTAAAATTTTCAGCTCCCAAGCCCTACTTTCAGAGACACAATCCGTTCCCCAGCCCCCAAGTTTGAAATCGGGGCCGCACATCCCTGAAGAAGTTGAGTGCCCCCTCCCCCTGGAATGGCGTGACACAAGGCCCCAAAGGTCACATTGGTCATTACAGGTCAGTCCATTCAACCTCCTTTTGCCTGTTTCTGCCATAAATCAGAAGACGCAAACTTACCAAAGGCCAATATGGGTGTTCACAGATTTTGGGTCCCAGTCACGTAGGCCCAAGCTTGAAATAATGCAGGGTCAAGGGGAAAATTTAACCCCTGCTAAAAGGCAAAATGCCCCTGGTTCTGAAACAAAACTGTGTACATATGTATAGACTCAGGGGCCATAAAATGTTAAAACACCAAAAATTGCTCCTGGATCTGAACTCCTTATTTCAAGCCCTGCGATGCCCATGCCGAACACCTAAGGTTAGTGCTTCTTTGGAAGCACCGGTACATGTCCAGCTCAAACTTGTCACCAAATATGACCAAAATGACATAAGCATGCTGCAGAAAAGCAGATAGACCTAGTACATTAAACCTATCAAACTAGGAGGATTTGTATAGAGACATTTGGGTGGCCAATTCATGAACATAATATGCAATTTTCATTGGCCGTTTCTATTACAAGTGCTCTTGCCGTAGGGAAATATTCGAATGTTTTTCTACACCTCGTCCCCAGAGTCGCAGTTAGGTGTAATAAAACAAATACTTTGTGGTTTAAACGGGAAAATAGGGCACCATTTTCCCTTGGTACAAACTACGGCCTTATCATCACCCCACACCCTTCGGGTTCGGGTGATAGGCCCTAGCAGTGCCCTATAGTGTGCCCTATTTCCCGCTAACCATGTAGGTATTTGTTTATTTGTATTTGTATTTGTTCACAGCACAATGAACATGTATTGTACCGTGAACTTGTATTCTGGTTTATATAATCACCCCTGTCAAAAACAACAGAGGGGTGTATTTTCTAAATACACACTGTTAATAAAAATTCCTGAAGTGTACCATGAGAATTACAATAATTTTGCATGATATACATTAAGCCAGGTGACCCAATCACCACCTGGTTTTCTTTACCCGCATCAAAATTAACAATTTTGGTATCACAAGAAAGTGTCATAACTTCAACTTTATTTCCCATGCACGCAAAGCAATACAAATAAGTAAATAAATATGAAGATATAGTTTATATGCTTGTGACATGGGGGAACGACAGAAATGCCAAAGCCAGCATGTAGTCGTCCCCAAAACAATAATAACCACAATATTACATACAACATAAAATGCTGCGAGTGCAGATTTGACATTGTAACAATGACATAATAAAAGTAGATTGCGCAGGTAAACTAAACTGTAAGCAACCGTGGATAGCTAGTAAAGCAATTATACATATAGTGTAATCATTCTTCTTCTTAGGTTAAGTTTTAAATGTCTTAACACTGTTTGCATTTTGAATAACCGATGTAATTATTCCAGTACCAGGCCCCATAACCTCACCCTTTTGAAGAGGAAAGTAGTTTTTGTTTTTTGGCAATTGATACCGAATTATTGTTTCTGTAGAAACGTATGTATCGTAAATCGTTTAGTAAATATGATTTGAAGACATCTGGAAGATGGTCTGTAAAAATGTTTATACATAAAACACCTATTCAAGGTACTACATGTCCTAGACATTAAGGATATTTAAATCTTGAAAGAGGGTTGAGTGTGATCTATAATTGCAAATTTGAATAATTCTCCCTGCTCTCTTTTGAAGTTTATGAATTTATTACATATATTTTATGTGTACTACCCCATGCAAGAAAGGCTATATGATATATAGGGTAATACAATTGAACAATATGTACTATAATACCTTTGGGAACAAAGTGTTTTAATTTGTTCATGACACCAACATTTCTAGATATTGTATTTGATACAGCTTCAATATGATATTCCACGAAGATTGTCATATAAACACCAAGAAATTTCGTCTTGTTAACCCTGGTTAACACTTTTCCATCTAATGTTACTTCAATAGAATTTGGAATTTTAAAACATTTTATGGGTGTCCCCATAATCCTGTAATTTGTTTTGCTAACGTTTACTGAGAGTTTGTTAGCTTAACCAGTTTTGACACTTTCTGAATTTCCTGTGTTAATTATTGTTTTTATTCAGCAAAATTTCTGTCGGAATACCATATGGGTTCGTGTCATCAGCAAACAAGACGAATTTAAGATTGAAGACGTGTTAATAATAATCGTTAAATATAGAATAAATAACAAAGGACCAAGGATTGACCCTTTGGAACACCACATGTTATATATTGAACTTCAGATTTGTACGAATTATAAGATACAATTTGTTTTCTTTCACAAAGATCGTTACGAAACCATTGTAATACGATACCTCTAAAAGCCCATAATGTTCTAATTTATGCAATAAAATATCATGGATATTATTAGCAAAGGCTTTGATACATCGGAGAATATACCTTGTAGTTTCGTTATTTTCAATATCTTGAAATTTTATCGAGTAATTCAAGAACAGCCAATCTGTGTTGAAAAATGAGACCTAAAGCCAAATGCTTATAGTATTAACATCCTAGGTGTTTATCAATAAATGATAAACATCCTATTAAAGACAATTCTTTCCAGAATCTTTGAGAAACATGGCAATATCGAAATAGGTCGATAATTTGAATATCCATAACTTTTTTTGTAAATAGGTACATTTTTGCTATTTTTATTCATTTGTATCAAGACCTGTTGTTTAGAGTAATTGAAAATCAGGGAAAGGGGGGTACTTACTTCGTTGGCAATTTTTTGAACAAGGAAATTACTTATCTCATCATGACCTGGACTTTTTGTTTTTATCGAATTTTCGTATTGCTTTTTATTATTTCACTTTCAACTATGGTACCATGTACAGATTATGTGAAGTGGGTTAAAATAAATATCGTGATATTTCTTGGTCTCATTGGTAATTTTTCTCAGCATTTTGGAACCAAAATTCATGAAAAAGAGTTAAAACACGCAGATAGTTGTGGATTGGTTACAATTTCACCGGAAACATTTCAGAATTGTGTCTGTTGCTTCTTTTGAGAAGTGCGACCGATTACGCTATTTATAGTTTTCGCAGTTTGCTTCATATTTTTTTTAGCATGCTGAAATTTGGATTCGTAGTATCCACGTTTTGCTTTACGAATAAGACTATACAATTTGTTCCTGTATACTTTGTACGCGTTCAGGTTTTCTTCACTTGGATGGCATTACTACGCTTCTACACCGGTTTATCTTCTTTATTGATACTTTTTAACAAATCCGGTTGTGATCCAAGGAGATATTGGATCCTTTTTGTTTTTGGATTTTTTCACAATGGGTATGCACTCATTAATCAACTCATTTATTGTGAGATAAATATATTGTAGTCATCATTCGATTGACCCCCTTCAATATCTCGCACCACTTGACTTTGGATAATTTTTCTTCAGGTTTTAACCTTCTATCATTATACTTCCTCTTAAATATCCATTATCAGTAATCTTTCTTGGTACATCTATTTGTAGTACAAGAGTTAGAAATGGTCGCTACATATCGTCACCAATATGTCGAAGATATCATCATTGTTGTTAGTGCAACTCTCATTGATAATATTTTAACTATGTGCAGTAATTTTGTTGTTTTAGTTATAGTCGGAAAAATAAGAATATGAAAGAAATAAGATTTTAGTAATCATGTATGGTCTGTGGATTCCTCTTTTAGTAGATCCAATTTTAAAATCTCCCATGATATATACCACTTATATTTTCCTTTTCATCTTTTCTAATTTGGGCTAAAATCACCCATGCAGTGATCTATCGATTTATGTGCTCTGAAAATTACTCCAACGATTACATTTTTATTTTTGGTTTGGGCAAATTCAACAAAACAGTATCTAATTACCGTGCATTTGTAAATCTCCCTCATCTTGTATTTGACGTTTGGGATATAAACATTCCAGCTCCGCCTTATTCGCGGTTTACTCTGTTCTTGTATACAAATCATATCCAGGTATGTTATAAAATTGTTGCGGTTTTCATTAAATGGGTTTTTCATTCATACCATAACAGAGAAGTCATTATCAATCCTCCTTTATACATTCCTTAAGCTTGTCAAAGTTTTTGCTTAAGCTCAATAATTACCATTTAATAAAGTAAGATTGTTCTCGTTTGAAAGAATATTACCACTTTCAGTGTCTAGGTGTACGGTAACACATTGAATGGATTATTCGTTTATCGTTTTGCTCGGTATTGTTATTTTTTTTTTGGTTAATCTGCTGGATTAATACAAATATTGTCATAGTTTGTAAAATCAATGACTAGCATCACTGCTGTTATTTTTCCTCAACTCTTCTCTGTTTGCATTGAAATAATCATTTACAGTATAGTTATCACTACTTGTATAATTTGCATGTTTGAATTCAAATTATCTGCTCGTTGAAATTATGTCTATACACACTCAGGGTTACAATAAACAATAAAAGACAATTTAAACACACTATAACACGAAAATCAACCAGGTGATACGGCATCCGCCTCACCAAATAATAAATTATTCATCTTCATAGGTGCTATGGTTCATTTGTAATTTTGACCAATTTCAATACTATTACTTTATTTGAAGGAAAAATCTTCATTTGACATGGATAAATTCATGAGTTTGTAAAACCACTTTTAAACCTATTGTATATATTTCTCCACCAAAGAATATTATCCCAAGAATTTTCTTTTTTTATGTAGCAAAAAAAACGTCTCCAAATTTTGCCAACCCCCTACAACCAAATATTTGTTAATAGCCCCATAGGACACACGCAAAATATAGGCGCCCGTCCCCTCTGAAATTTTTGTGTTTCTAATTGCTTTGGGAGCACATATCATAATACGGCTTTTTGCTGATTTCTTTCAAAAGAAATTTGTATGTGATTTAAGTTTCTTCCGCAAAAAGATCAGTCCTATCAAAAGGTAAAGTTCTGGCAAGGGACATCATGGTAAAATTTAGAATTAGAGTATCAAATGAATAAAAAAAATTGTATACTTACTGTTCAGCGTGGCCTATCTCCAAATTGTTACACACAAATAGAACTGATAGAGCTTCTCTGGTAGTAGAGTTGTACCGGAAAAACTATACAATCCTCAACTCATTCAAAAAAGGCAACAGATGGTTGGCTTTATCGCATATACCTTAATAGTTTAGTTTTGTATCTATGTTTTTCCATATTAAATGTATGAGCCAGAGTAAGCATACAATTTCAAATAGAGGGTCAATACTGAGAGAAGACTTGTGAGAACTACTGCACAGTCCAAAACCAGGATAGTATCAACATTGTAGATGCAATATCTCTTAAAGCCCTTTTATTAATGTGATATATGACATTTACACGGTTCGTGCCTTGTAATATAGGCAAAAAGGAATGCTTTGTTTTGTCCTGTATTTCTTGTGCATTTCATTTTGAAATGAAAAACATTGACTTTTTATTCAGAACCAGTTCTTTTAGCAGTAATTCCTTAAAACCATTTCAACACAACATTTCTTAAGATGTCAAAAAGCTACATTTTTACAAAAAGAACAAAATCACCCTAAAATTCACTGATAATTTTAAGCAATCATATTTCACTCCGGTTTTTTTTGATGTGAGAGCTTAAAAACATGATTTGGCACATAAAATCCAAACCAGACATCTTTTAGCCCTGACTAAGATTTTACAGGGTAATTAGAAAATGTAGCCGCCTCATACACCAACTTGTTGACCACTTTCCAGTAAAATTGGGGTTCTGGGAACAGCTATTTGAGATTAAGGCCATAATGGCCCTTTAATTGGCGAGGTGGGGCAGCAAAGCCTATCCTTGCATTTTTCACTGACATATTGGTGATCAATCAGAGCACAACGGTGGCAGAGATGCATACAGCATAATGCATAGTTGTCAACAAATGGTCTCCAATGTGTCCCCATCTCCCACCAAAACCAAGAACATATTCTCTGAATATATACTCCCCGCCTCAAAATCGAACGATGTTGAAAATGGCCATCAACGATTGCTCAAACTTGCTTTCAAATGAACGCGCGCCAAGCCAGCTGGATAAACTCTCAACTTTCCACACATGCTTCGTTTCAAGCAGTTAGGACCAGCAGTGGCGTAGCCCGCTTTTTTTTCAGGGGAGCAAGATTCCCCACATGGGGCAGCTTCCCCCCCCCCCCCGGCTACCCACTGGACACAGGTCAAATAAGCAAACACATTACGCGTAACCACGCTCCCTGTCAATTTATTATTATCATTCACCTACATACCTAAATACCTTTTTTAATACAGTAATTTATATCGTTCGATTTTTAGGCGGGGAGTTATAGTTTTGGAGTTGTGCAAATTGCAATGTAAATCATGAACTATATTCCAGACTCTCATCAAATGCCTGGTTGCCATTTCCTAAACAACACATGACATTGACTTGAAATTTGATGAATAGTTATTGCTCAAGCATAAAATTTAGACCACTGATTTATTATTTGACATTTAACATTTACCATCAGTTCATGTGTTTGATAGTTTTACCCATCAACCTGCCCTTTTGTCATGTGTGTTAAAATTGGACTCTCCGATACACTGAACTTACGAAACGAAGTGCTAGTTTTTGTATCTATGAAAAAGGTTAAAAAATCAATTTGAACAATTACTGACAGAGATAGTTTTGTTGATTTGATTTATTCGGCCAAGGTCCTGGACATCCAAGAGCTATTACCCATTGGAGTCCATCTTACCGGATGGAAATTGGGGCAGCCAGGGGTAACCACCCTACTCTTTTCGACGCCTCTGTTTTATACACTATTATAAATTGGCAATTGTACAATTTAGCACTAGAATCTTACAGTAAAAATACCATACATCTCACTTTTACAAGCTTTCACCATATATTTTAACATATGATCATTTACAGTAAATGCAATGAATGAAAATGTCTCCAATGTGGTCAACCACATCAAATAACACACACAGTCTATAATGGCTTACCTCAAAATTTTAATCATGATTTTTGCTGAATGTTTACATGTTGTGAAGAAAACCCAAACGTGTATAAAATCAACCTGACGGGTCACCCCCCTTAAAGAAAGTTTTTTGGGTGGAGCGGCTTGCTAGTTGGCATGGATAGGGGCTGTTGTCAGTATACTTTATCCCTGTACATGTACATCTTTATAAAGTGAATGACTCCCCACATATTAATATTTTCAAGTTTTTGAATAATTTGCTTTCTACAGTGTTTGCACACTTTCGAAAGACTAAAAAAATGCTTTTTGTTAATTAGTGTAAGGGAGAGTAGTTGGTGACCTATTTTAATTTTATGTCTCGGCAGTGCCAACTTTTATATTAAAATTCAACAATTCTGGCCTATGTTTTTATAATAAGAAAAAAGGCTTTGATCTAATATTTTATCAAAAATGAACAAATTAAAACCTGTTATGTTGAATCAAATTTATTTTAACATTCCAGCTCCGCCTTTTTCGCGGTTTACTCTGTTCTTGTATCCCCATTCCTATCCAGGTATGTGTATAAATTGTTGCGGGTTTTCATTTAAATGGGTTTCAGTAATACCAATAACAGAGAAGTCATGATCCAATCTCTTTATCATTCCTAAGCTTGTCAAGTTTTTTGCTTAACTTTATATTAACATTTAATAAAGTAGGATTGTTCTCGTTTGAAAGAATATTGATCCAGCTTCAGTTGTCTAGGTGTACGGTAGACACATTGATGGATATAATTCGTTATCGTTTTGCTCGTAATTGTTTTATTTTGGTATCTGAATGGATTAATACATATTGTCATATTTTGTAAAATCAATACTAGCATCACTGCTGTTATTTGCCTCAACACTCTTCTCTGTTGCATTGAAAGAAATCATTACAGTATAGTCTCACATGGTAATATTTGCATGTTTTATTCAAATTATCTGTCGATTGAAATTATGTCTATCGACACTTGGGTTACAATTAAACATATAAACGACAATTTAACACACTATAACCAAAATCAAAACGCAGGTGATACGGCATCCGCCCTCCCCCAACTATAATTTATTTTCAATCTTCAGTAGGTAGCCTATGTGTTCATGTAAATTGACCAATTTCAATACTATTACTTGATTTGAAGGAAAATCTCATTTGCATGGTATCAATTCATGAGATTTGTAAACACATTGTACTCATATTGTAATATATTTCTCACACCAAGAAATTTTAAGATCCCAACTAACTGTTTTTCTTTTTAATGTTAGCAAAAAAAGTCTCCAAATTTTGGGCGCAAACCCCCTACAACCAAACTATTTGTTAAGAGCCCCATAGGACACACACAAAATATAGGCAGCCCGTCCCCTCTGAAATTTTGTGTTTCTATTCTGTTGCAGCAGCATATCATAATAAGGCTTTTGCTGATTTCTTTCAAAAGAAATTTGTATGTGGATTTAAGTTTCTTCAGCAAAAAAGATCAGTCCTATCAAAAGGTAAAGTCTTTTTGGTTTGGGGTCGTTTTTTTTTGGCCAGTGACTCATGGTAAAATTTAGAATTAGAGTATCAAATTGAATAAAAACTGGATACTTACTGTCAGTGGCATCTCCAATGTTACACGCAAATAGAAGGAATAGAAGCTTCTCGGGTAGTATAGTTGTACGGAAAACTTACAATCTCAATCATTTCAAAAAAGGCAAAAGATGAGTGGCTTTATCGCATATCCTTAATTAGTTGTTTTTATCTATGTTTTCAAATTAAAAAGTTAGAGACAAGAGGATCATACAAGTTCAAATAGAGTGTCAATAACTGATGAGAAGACTTGTGAAGAACTACTTCACAGTATACAGGATAGTTCAAACAATATGTAGATGCAATTCTCTCTGAAAAGCCCCCTTATATTAATGTGCTATATGCAGTTACACGGTTGTTGCTTTAAATTAGGCAAAAAAGGAATGAGTGTTTAATTGTATGTCTTGTGCATTTCATTGGAAATGAAAAAAATTGACTTTTGATCAGTAACCAGTTCTTTTAGCAGTAATTCCTTAAAATTCCTTAACCAAACATACTTCTTAAGATGCTCGAAAAAGCTACATTTTACAAAAAGAACCAACATCCCCTAAAATTACTGTAATTTAAAGCATCATATTTCAATCCGTCTTGATGTGAGAGCTTAAAACATGTTTTGGCAATAAAATCCAAACCAACCATCGCTTTTAGCCCTGACTAAGATTTCACATGGTAAATGAGAAAAGGTAGCGCCTTCATACACCAAATTGTTGACCACTCCAGTAAATCTGGGGTTCTGGGAACTAGGCTATTTGCGATTAGCCAACATGGCCCTTTAATGGGCGAGGGTGCAGCAAAAGCCGATCATGCATTTTTCACTGCCATATTGGTGATCAATTCAGAGCCACCAACGGTGCAGAGAGGGCATACAGATAATGACATAGTGTCAGACAAATGGTCTCCATGTGTCACCAGCTCCCACAAAACCAAGAACATATGTCTCTGAATATAGACTCCCCGCATCAAAATCCGAACGATGGTGAAATGGCCATCAACGTGCTAAAACTTTTCTTTGACAAATGAACGCGCCAGCCCGACAGGATTAAAATCTCTCAAAACTTCCACATCATGCCTTCGTTCTCAATGCATTACGGACACAGAAGTGAGTGCCAGCTTTTTTTTCAGGGGGGCAAGATTCCCACAGGGGGGCAGCTGCCCCCCCCACCCCTGGCTACGCCACTGGGACACAGGTCAATAAGCAAAACACATACGCGAACAACGCTCCTGGCATTTATTATTATAAATTCACCTACATACCTACATAACTTTTTAAGACAGTAATTTATATCGTAGATTTTTAGCGGGAGGATAGTTGAGTTGTGCAAATTGCAGGTTAAATCATGCAACTATATCAGATCTCAGCAAATGCCTGGGTGAGCTATTTATAAACAACAATGACAGTGATTGAAATTTGATAATAGTTTATTGCTCATGCATCAATTCTAGACAACTGATTTATTAATTGACATTTAACATTTTCCATCAAGATTCATGTGTTGATAGTGTTACCATCAAACTCCCTGTTTGGCATGTGTGTTAAATATTGAATCTCCGATACACTGCACTTACGAAACGAAGTGCTGTTTTGTATAATATGAAAAAGTGTTAAAAAATCCATTTGACAATTACAGAAGTAGTTTGATTGATTTGATTATCGGACAATGTCCGGACCAGCCCAAGAAAGCTTATTTAATTGGAGTCCATCTACCGGGATGGAATTGGGACAGCCAGGGGTAATTCACCCTACTCTTTTCGACGCTGTGTTTTATACACTATTATAAATTTTGTCAATGTACAAGTTAGCCCTAGAATTTACAGTAAAAAATACCATAAAATATCACTTTCAAGCTTCACCCTATATTTTTAACATATGATCATTTACAGTATGCACCTATGAACTGAATGTATCCTAGATTGGTCAACCACATCAATAAAACAACAGTCTATAATGGCTTAACTCAATAATTTAATCATATGTTTGCATATATGCTTCATGTGAGTGAGAAAACCAAAAAGTGTAAAATAAGACCATGATCGGGTAACCACCTTTAATAGAAGTTTTTTTGGTGGATGGCTTGCTAAGGTTGGAGCATGGGATGGGGCTGTTGTCAGTATACTTTGACTTTATCCATGTACATGTACATCTTTATAAAGTAATGACTCACCAAATATTAATATTTCAGTGTTTGAATTAATTTTCTTTTACAGTTTTGCACACTTTCGAAAGACTAAAAAAAATGATTTTGTTAATTAGTGATAAGAGAGTAGCTTGCGTGAATTATTTTAATTTTATGTCTCTGCAGTGCGCAACTTTTAGGATTAAAATTCAAAAAAATTATGGACTAGTTTTGATATATAGAATAAAAAGGCTTGTGATATAATATTTTATCAAAACATGACAAAAAACCGGTATGTTGAATAAATTATTATAGTGAAAAAGTATGTCGGTGACACCCCCTTTTTTCTGGATTGTGGTTCCCGGTGATTTGGTCACAAAATTTCAATTAAAAAAGTGGCCCAAAATGGGAAAAAATACTTTTATTAATTTCATACTTTGTATAACAAGTTTGCTAGTTTAACATCGTATATTGTCAATAAGGGCTTAATTGAACCAACATTTTAATTGTTCAGTTCCAGTGAATGGTGCATCTATCCTAACAAGAATTTACTTTTTTACCAGAACAATTTGGTGCTTTGAAAAATATAGCCCGCATGACTGAAACTCGAGAAGCTACCCTGCTTGAAGAAAGTATGAATAGATAGTATTGAAGAAAGTATGAAGATAGCCTTTAGAGGATGAAAAAATAAGTGACACCATCCACAAACTACTAACATACGATATGTTAAAAACCAGGCTATAAAAATTGTCCCCTGTTAAAAAATTCAATTTGTCTCAATGGGTCATTTATTCAAAATTGTCAAAAATTAGAAAGCTATTCATCACTCACTTCTATGATAGACACGTTCAGATTTCTCAACGAGGGCTCCACTTCATCATGATTCACAAAGGTTTCTATGTAATTTGATGAAATAATTTTGGCATAACATCGCTATTTTCTTCCTAGCACAATTATCACCACTTCATATGAATTACAAATTTGTTTATGCCTATGAATATAATTTAGTAATTATTGGTCAATTTCAAAATTTTCTAAAGTCCCTATTATGATACCAAACTGCAATTCGTGATTTTGGTTGTTAGATGGTAATACAATTAATAGTAGATAATGATATATTTAAATATTGCAGTCCTCATACCGCTTGGTCACATGCCATCACTGTTTGTGAATGATAGGCCTTCATATGACCTTTGCTCATAAATGAGCGTTTGTGTGTATATCCATAAAACAAGTTTGGTTTCCAGTAGAACTTCCAACTTTCAATTGAGGTCAATTTTACATTTCAGACTATCTTACAAACTTGACCTCAAGACCTTTGACCCCTCATCAACAAATGAGGGATCCACATGTCACCTTCAACTCGAGTGTGGTTTAAAGCAATAATTAGAATTTTTTTGAAGAGCGCCCCATTTTCAAAAAATTTGAGATTTGTACATGGTTGCATGGTTAAACTGGCTAGTAACCATACCTGTTGAATGGTTAAGCTCGAAAAGGTCTGTGTCTCACAAATGAAGGAATTTTGTAATTTAGATAATTATTATCGGGACCCGATTAATAATCACCGGCTGCTGGAAACGGCCTTCCAATTGTGAAATAGCGGGAAATAGACGCCATTAAGTGTCTACGCTCATCCATGAGGTGTTTTATGGCTCAGGCAAAATAAGTTAGAGGTTATTTTCTCGAGCCTGGCAATATTTAATCATGGACGGACATAAACATAGGCATTTCCAGCTCTGCCGTTACGTACAATCTGGGATCCCAATTTAATGACAAAATCGCTTATTTTATGATAAATACGCATGTTAGATTCTCGTTCGCAAGGTATAGTTCCTAGACAATCACCAACGTAACTGTGCCAAAAATCAAATTTCAACTTGGGGGGCTCGTCAAAAAATGTGCCATTATGCTTTAAATCCATCAAAGTATGCAGATATTACAGGCAAATGTGAACCCTTTTCAGACAGACACCAAAAACATCCTCAAACAGACACAAAACAGTGGAAAAGTGACCCCTAGGCGATGTATCTTCCTGCCTTAAGGCAGGCCACAAAAAAGGTAAAAAGGTGGATCAGGTAGGACATGGGACTACAATTTGTGCAATTTCTAAAAAGGTTTCTAGAAATGAAAACCGTGCAAACTGTTACATTATTCATAGTAAGAAGCAGAAAAGGTGGTGGTAATTTGCTTAGTAACTACTAGATACTCTTTCTTCCAGTGCTACCAAATCTCAGCGACCTCCGGACCTGATGACACTGAAGACGACAGATTGGCTGCCTTGCGGAATAATGATCCACCGCTATCACTTTCTCTAAGCAGGACTCGGGCCAAGTTGGAACTCATTACCCAGGTCATGTAAGTTCCTCAGAGTAGCATTGTAGCAATAGTTGAACATAACACATATGTGCCGTATCTGGAAGGTGAACTTATTACTTTGTAAGCTTTAAATGTCCTCCAATATTTGGTCTGCGATGTCCAAAAAGTGTAGAATCAGTTATTGCGACGCTGGTTTGAGTATTTGTCTTTATCACAGAGAAGCAGATCTTTGTCGTCTTGCTTCCATAACCAGATCACCTTTTCTGGCCTTGCACCTGTCCACACAGGTCTTCATAGCTCCTGCCATTACAGCAAGACCACGGGTCATACTTTACCTGGTAACCTTTTAAAACCTGGAGGTCCATGATGTCCACGATCTCCACTTGGTCCTTGTGGTCACGGAAGGCCCCTATCCCCTTTCTCTCACGTCTCCTACATTGCCTTGCTGCCGGATTCACATTCATTCCATCTCTTAATGGTAGCCGTGTGTTCCCCGGAGATCTGGCCCATCCTGCTGATCCTGCTGCTCCAGCTGTTCCCGGTACTCCTGGAAGACCTGCAGGACCTTGACAACAAGAACTACAGGGGTCAGGTGGACTTCATTGGTTGGGACCAATGTAAGACTTGGAAAAATGAAAGGATGATGGAGAAACAGAAAGATGAGCCACTACCAAGACCTTCACTCATGGAATTAGATGGAGACCTACAGTAATGAAAATTATTTAAAATGCTTGAAAGTTAAAACTTTGCAAGTCCCCTTGGCATGGAGCAAAATATTCCAATAAGCTCATTAAATAGTGTGGACACGTGCGTGGGTATTATTTGCATGACACCACTACCACACATACTAAGGTTGAGTCAAATTTGGACATTGGGACCTTTAGTACTGAGGCAAGCAGAGCAAATATGCAAATGAACTCATTAATATGCACACAACTGAATGATGTCACAGTGCACAGGTATAATGCTTGCAAAGAGAGTATAAAAGCATTTTAACAGTTTTGAAACATAATACACAGGTGCATAGCAGACATGTATTGGGGAGGGGAAGGATGAAATGTTGAAGGTCTGATAATTTGCTCATACTTTTATACAGTAATATTTTTTCACAAAAATATAGGCCTGCACTAGGATGCTGTAATTTTTAAGGGGAGGGGGGGCGTCTCTGGAAGGGGGTATAACCTGCTGGCTATGACCTTGGGTTTATACACAAAAAAAATAAAAGTCTTAGTTCTCTACATAGCCTCATATAGTTGTATGTCTCATGTGTGGACAGCACTGACAAAAAATGTGAAATTATCTGACCGTCTTGTCTGGA
The DNA here is from genome assembly GCA_023653785.1 of Ophioderma brevispina. Taxonomy (NCBI): domain Eukaryota; kingdom Metazoa; phylum Echinodermata; class Ophiuroidea; order Amphilepidida; family Ophiodermatidae; genus Ophioderma; species Ophioderma brevispina. The sequence goes on along the minus strand of JAMKCH010005229.1, from coordinate 26,159 downwards.
AATCCAACAAGGAACAAACATCATTACCAAAACAAACAACTGTATACCCCCAAACAAACAAAATGTATACCCCCCGGATTTACGCCTATGATGGTAACCTCCAACATGTGAGACTTTCAAACAAGTTCATTTCATGCATACCTTGCACACACAGGGAGTTTAAAGGGATAAGCAGCGGTTTGCTATCAAAAAACATCGAAAAAATCCAAAATTCATATGTTTGTATTTTTGTTGACTGACATGGATAGGCCAAACATCTCTCTAATGTAAATGAGTGAAAATTTCACTCCCAAAAGAGTGAATGTTTGAAACACTCAAAATGAGTGGTTTTGATGACTTAAAAAGAGCGAAATTCCCACTGACAAAAAGAGTCAAAACATCACTCCAAAAAGAGTGATTTCCACTCGTTTTAGTGTTGTCCTTCGTCATCCTCAAAAGTGTTGTCCTTCGTTAACGCCTCAAACGAGTGGGAAATCCACTCTTTTTGGATGATTTTTACTTTTTGAGGTGGAAATTCACTCTTTTAAGTACAAAACCCACTCATTTTGGAGTGGTTTAAAAACAGTTTCACTCTTTTGGGGAGTGAAATGTTCACTCGTTTACATTTAGAGAGTAACCTGCAAGTGGTTGGCTGAAATCGGTGTCTTAAAGACAAGGCAGTATTTGATCGGATTCTGTAATTTCTATACGTGGTGTATCAAAATTCTTGTTTATCAAAAATTCCGGACTTGAGATCAAAAAGCCCTTCCCGGTGATTGTTTAATATCCCAGATTTCAGGTGATATTGTGCACCATGATCAATACAGTTGAACTCAAACACCAAAATTTATAGATCTTGTTTTATCGTACTTGTGTAAACCACATCAGCGGGTTGTTACAGTTTGAGACACCATAGTTTTGTAGGTATTATTTGGGGAGACGGTATGGCAAATTTCACTCTTTGGTGGTTTGTTTCTAAATAAAAGCAGTGATATGGAATTGCACACCCTTATCCCCGAGATAGTTAAAAACTACATTTCCACATTTTTTCAATTTGTCTTGCATATCCTGCTAATTATCCATTAGATGTCATTGCATTTATACTTGTACTTGAATGTGCAATTCTTGGTCATGGTTATTAGAACCAGATATTGTTAAGTTTTGCATACAAGTACATGCATTGATCATGTATAAAAAATCTAAACCAATTAAAGGCACTATCAGTGATTGCTAAATCAGAAAAAAGATCATCAAAAATAGTTTGCATATCTGTACCAGTATAGGTATCCCAAAAATACCTGCAAATGTACGACCAAAAGCAACCTAACAAGGACAAAATACGATGTTTTTAGTCATTAGTGTACGTTTGGACACTTACTATACACATAAATGAATGAGAATTCGAATCTTTGAAAACTGCCGTTGTCTTCGTTTTCGGTCAAATTCGTCAGTTGGAAAAGGTTAACATATGAGAATTTACAGGCTTATTTTCATTTTAAGCTATTCGTGCAAATTTCAAAAATAAAAAAAATAAAAAAAATAAAATCATTGATAGTGTCTTTAACATTAATAACCTTAAACTTATTCTATACTCCCCGCCTAAAAAATTCCGACCGATATAAATTACTGATTAAAAAGGTATGTAGGTGAAGTATAATAATAAAGGCCAGGAGCGTTGTTCGCTAACCTGTTTTGCTTATGACATGTGTCACGTGAATGCTGTGATAACGAAGAATGCATGATGTGGGAAGTTTGAGAGATTTATCCAGCTGGCTTGGCGCGTTCATAAAGCAGTTTGAGGCATGTTGAGGGCCCATTTCAACATCGTCGGATTTTTTAGGCAGGAGTATATAAAAAATCCACTTGAGCAGAAATGGAGAGCGTATTAAAGGGGCATTTGTTGATCCACGCCTTGTCCCCCCCCCCCCCCACCCCTATTACCTCAAAGGAAAAGAAATTCAGATTTTTATATTCATCTGAAAAGCGTTGGCCCAAGTATAGTGTGTGTGTGTGCCTAATTAAAGTGCCTGTTCCACTCATCTTTGGGACCCCCTGATGTACCCGGAAGTAGTATCGATTTTTGATATCAGATGAAAAGCGTTATTTTTCTCATTGTCGTCTCTGAAATTTGAGCCCATCAAATCCATTCATTGCAAATATACACAAAAAACCAACAAATTTGTGGTTAACCAGCAATATTAGCGCAGTATTAAATAGGGTTTTGCAATGCAATTTATCGATTCTACCATCAAAATCGCCAGTTTGTTCCCACGGTACTTGATGCAGCGTATGTGCAAAGTGCCAGGCTCTTAGTATAAGAAGAGAACCCACAATCACCATAAACGCGAAACAAGCACCTTTAGGCTTACGTACAAATGTGATGTTATATCTTTCTTGACAGAAATTCACCGAAGTGCCGAACTCAGAATCACCGAAATTTTGGAAATATGTAACCTGTTCTTGAGGATATCCAGGATCATAAACAAAAATCAAATGTGCTAGGATCACAAAAAGGCCACCTTAGCTGCACAATATTTAAAAAACAATCATTAAGTTGAAATTGAGTATCAAGCTACAGAATATTTTAAAAGTTGGAATCTGCACACATTTTCCTTTTAAAATTAATTTGCTGTCATACACAACAGCAATACACTAAATCGATATCTATATACATGTGCATCTTCTGACCTTATTTGGTCAAAAAATAGTAAAATTATGCAATATTCCTTTCAAAATATTAAATGCCATACTGGATAAAACTATAGAGGGCTCTGTAGGCCAATAGGGGGTGCTACATTTTTTTTGGCACTTATAAGAAATTTGTTTCAGGTGCTCAATTGTATAGCCATCCAAGTTTCATTCTTTTAGGAAAAAGCGCACAATTTATTGTTAAAACTTAAGGACTGGGTATTGGAAATCTCTTTTGACGAGACTCAGACCAACTGAATTGGTCAAATTGTTTTCTCTTTTCCCTTGGAAGTAAAAAGTGGCAAGTTAAAACTTGCATGACTAGGCGGAGAGTGTAGCCCCCTGGTTAGGATATTTGCCTTTGTCCCTATATGATCCTTTCAGAATTAATGGTCCTCTCATCTTAATTGGGCCACCCTAATTATGCATTTTTGTGTACACAACAGTATCTACCTTGGAATGCAAGTGCCCCCCCCCCGTGGACACAGGAATAGAACACTTGGACTACATCCTGTATGATGTAGAATTTGCTTTTTAAATTATACATTTAGTTTGCATTAGCGGACCATGAAATTGAATCAAAAGGGCACGGAGGACCTGTGCAAGTTTTCAAATTTCTGTTAAATAGACACCAGCACAAAAAGCCGTGAGGAGTAGGTACTACGTGGAGGAGTTATTTGTATTTAACGACACATCAACACTACAGCCATCATCTCATAAAATGGCTTTTGGCTGTCAAAAGCAATTGTGTGATGATGGATTAAGTGTGGGGGGGGGGGGTTGGCTGGTCAACCCCAAAAATCAGTCCTACTATCCTCTCACCAGGTTAAGTCTGGCACGTGACATCATGGTAAACGTAATGAATTAGAGTATCAAATGAATAAAAAAGATATACTTACTTTTACAGGTTGGCTCATCCTCCAAGTATAAAGCAATAAGAGCGAGGCTTATGTGTAGTAGATTGTAATGGAAAAATATAAATCCTCAATCATTCAAAAAAGGCAACAGATGAGGTGGCTTTATAGCATATCCTTAATTCTTAGTTTGTAGATGTTTTTCAGAATAAAAAGTTAGAGACATAGAGTATCGGTAATTTCAAATAGAGCATGTCAATAACGGATGAGAAGACTTGTGAAGAACTACTTCACAGTATGCATGGTAGTTCAAATCAATATGCTGGATGGCCATTATCTCCGACAAGCCCCCTTTAGAATGGTGATAAATTGCAGTACACGGTTCATTTGCCTTGTAATTAAGGCAAACAAAAAATGATTTGTTTCCTGTAAGCCATCGAGGACAGCTTCCAAGAGAAGCAGAAGTTTGGAGCAGTCTTCATAGACCTAAATGCTGCGTACGATACAGTTGGCACCGAGGGGTGGTCTCTACCTCAAGCGTACTCCAAAATCTTCTTGATGCAAGCTTGTCAAGTTCATTATGCCGCTCATCCAAGACAGATCCTTCGTCCTGAGACATCAAATTGGCAACGCAGTAGAAAGCCGCAAACTTCGGAATGGTTTCCCACAAGGTTCTGTCCTGGCACCCAATTCTTCAACATCTACGTCTCATATATGCCAAAGGGATTGTTTGCAGTCTCCACCAGCGACACGGCACTTGGAATACTGCTGATTGCTTGACCTTAGAAACAGTGTTGCAGAAAGCCTAACACTGTAAGCCAATTCTTCCACCGAGGGCACTAAAACTCAGCAAATCCAAGCCCGTCAGCTCTGTTTTCCACTTGCAAATCGATGCGCAAAAGAGACTAAACATCACTCGAATGGAGAAAAACGTCACATGACCCCACACCGAAAGTACCTTGGCGTCACAATGGACCGCAGCCTTACTTTCAATCACAACACACCAATGCAGTCGCTGCCAAGACGCAGTCCCGTTTCAACCTCCTCAGAAGGCTTGCAGAACTGGATGGGGTGCATACTTTGACACCTTACATACTCAACTGTGCCTGGCATACTCCCCCGCTTCCAATACCTGCACCAGTTTGAGTCACAGCGTACTTCACACAAGATTGATTTCGTTCTTAATGATGCAATGAGACTTGTTAGTGGTTGCCTAATTGGCGACGCCCTGTGAATATCTTCCAGTACTTTCTGGCATACCTCCTGCAAACCCTAGGAGGAACCTTCAGACGATCAAGCTCGCAAGAAATTGATGACCTGGTAACCTAATCCCCCCACCAACACCTTTGAGGATCAGAGAACTCCCTGAATCCCTTTGTGCTACCCAATCCATGACACTGCAGTCCACGTATCCCGTCGATCATCCGGATAAAAAAAAAAAAAAAAACAAAAAAAACAATGCAGCTGGTATGACAATGGGCTCCTCTACTTTGAACCTCAAGCAGTTTGTGGACAGCCCATCTAGCAAGCCCACAGGCTGTGACCTTGCTAGGAAGCATGGTCAACCCAACAGAAACTCAAAAAAAGAACTGGCGTGGTCGTACAAAGACTTCCTTCACAAGATCGGAGTAGAACCTTCACCAAACTGCGATTGTGGAGACCCCAAACCATTAGCCACACTCATAGATGACTGTGAGGTCTACCAGTCCTCAAGGAATTCCAGGCCTGATCAACCTGGAGATGAAACTATCACTGGTTTAAAGACGGATCTGTGCACTGTGATTTGGACTTGCACGAACGAACGAACATGTTCATTTCATTTTGAAAGCAATTTTGCACATATGACTTTTTATTTGACACTTCATAAATGCCAATGATTTAGTAACAATCTCATACAATAACAACCATTTCAACAAGCATATTTATCAAGATGTCCAACCATCTTTATTTATCAGCCATAACCCACTGCTAAAGAAATAGAGGAAAGACTGGGTTGCACAAAATGAGCAAAAAACTCTCACGTTTCTTCACTATAAATGTCATCCACTTAATCAATATATGCCACTGATTTAGTTTTTCAATTACAAGCTTTTAAAATGACCTATGAAACTTGGCCTATCGAAATATAAAATATGTGATTTGTGAATTTTGAAGTTTTACAATTGTTTTGTCACACATCACTGCCTTTTCCAACAGCTTCCACACTTAAGTATGTTGAGTTCGTGATTTGCTCTCACAAGTTTGATAATCCCATTGGTCAAATGGTCAATACAGCAGTATTTTATTTCCTTTATACCTGCAATGACCTTATATACCTTTTGACCTCCCCTTCATGAACACTCCTATATGGACCCCCCCTGTTGTACTCCAACCAAAATCCAAGACCCTCTTAGACACCCTTTTTTATGCACAAATACACTGCTCCAGGCATCACTATCACATAGGGTTATTAAGATATGCTGTAAAAGCCAAAATGAATTAGCCACCACTTTATTTCTCCTTGACAAAACGCTCAGTAGACCCACAATATTTTGTGTTATCCATATCACATGTTCCTCTAATGCATAAATTGTATGTTAGCCATTAGCTATTCCAAATGTTTATTTGATGCCTGGGTGACTCTTTGGATTTACAACAACTCTAGCAGATGCTTGTATTTTTTATAGTCTCTGATCTTCAGTTACTTGAAAAGGCATCTTGCTGTGACAATCCCAAACAGCCAATGACTTGACCATCATTACTTGATTGATCAAACAACCAAATGAATTGATCCATCATTACTTGATTGATCAACAATCAAATTAACTTGATCAATACTTACCTTGAATTGAATCAACCAGCCAAAATGATGTCCATCATTACTTGTTGATCGAACCAGCCAAATGAATTGATCCATCATTACTTTATTGTCAACACCAAATGAATTGATCCATAATTATTACTTGATTTATCAACCAGCACAAATGAATGGATCCATCATTACTTGATTGATCAACCAGCCAAATAAATTTATCCATCATTACTTGATTGATGAAACAGCCAATGAATTGATCCATCATTACATGATTGATCAAACAGGAAATTAAAAACTTTTTAGGCTTGTCATGTTTCACATATGCATGATCTATCTTCCGCTGTCTTTACAAGATATGCTCTGGGATGCATGATCAATATGTTCTTTATTCTGCATTTAGATGCGTTTATGTAACACACTGATCATTGTGTTAGATTAATCACGGACACCCTCACATGTTTCCTACCTCCATATCCCCACAACAGGGTCGCTTCATTTATTGGGCTCATCTAATTTCCCCTCCTTGCTTTTATTTCTTTTTATTATGATATTAATATGCTTGCTCTGATTGACCGTGAAGTGTCCCGTGTAAATCATTAATGGTGGTGATATAATTGCTATATTTTATTTATTCACAAACGTGTGCTACCCCTGACGTCTTTTGTTTTCCGAAGTGTGTGCTTTACTGTTTGGCAAGTTGTAATTGATTATAAATTGTATGTCGACTATAGTCCCTATGTCCCTGAGTGATGTCTGCTCCCAGAGCATTTTTGAGCTTGTCATGTTTCATATGCATGATCTATCCTCCGCCGTCTATACAAATCTCTCTGGGATGCATATCGATATTCTTTAAATTTGTATTATTTATTTATCTTGCGTTATGTATCCATTGATCATTGATTTATGAATTAATCCGGACACCCTCACATTTGCGCCACAACCCTCCTCCATTCCTCGACAACTTGTCGCTCATTTTTTGTGCTCCTCTAATTTCCTTCTTGCTTTATTAATTATGTTTGCTCCTATGACTGGTGAATGCCGTGTGAATATTAATGTGTGTATTATAATTATGGCTCTTTTATTTTATTTATGCACAAACTTGTGGCATCGAACTTTTTTCCTAATAATTGTGGATTGCCTGCCTTTCAAGTTGTATTTATTATTTAATTGTATTTTTTAAAATCCGATCGAGTAATTACTGAGTGATGTATGCTCCAGAACTTTTTGAAGCTTGTCATGTTTCCATATGCACGATATCTTCCTCTGTCTTTACAAGATATGCTCTGGGATGCGTGATCAGATATTCTTTGTTTTGCATTTATGTATTATGCTTGCTTTTCATGTAAAAATGGATTATTGAGTATGATTAATCACGGACACTTCACATGTTGCCCCCTCCTCCATTCCTCAGATCGCCTCCTTTATTCATTGTCCTAATTTTTTTGTAATTAAAACGTCCATATCTCCAAAATTACACATTTTTATTATTATTATTATTAATTTATTATTAATATGGCTTGCTCCTGAATGACTGTTGAAGTGTCCGTAATAAAAACTCATTATATGTGTTCTATAATCGCTGCTATTTTATATTTATTTTTTCAAAATTTGCTGCATCTGAACTTCTTGTTACCTAATTTGTGTGATTTTAATTGTTTTGCAAGTTGTAATTATTATTAAATGGTATTCTCCTATCTTATATGTACTGATTGATGTATGCTCCCAGAGCATTTTTGAGCTTGGTCTTGTTTCCATTGCCAAGGACTACCTGCCGATGTCTAGACAAGAAATGCTCTGGGATCATGATCATAGTCTGTGGGTGCATTTATGTATTTATGCTGCTTTTTAATGTACAAATTATTTTTTGACTTATGATTAATCACGGGACAACCCCACATGTTGCCTCCTAGCTCGCATCCTCAGTCATCATTTGTCGCTTCAGTTATTTAAGGCTTATCTCCTTTTCTCCTTGCTTTATTTTTTAATTAATTATTATTATTAATAATATGGCTTCTCCTGAATGAACCGTTGAGGTGTCCGGATAACGTCATTAATGGTGTTTAAATTAGCTGCTATTTTATTTATTCAAAACTCTTGCTGCATCTGAACCTCTTGTTACTGAATTTGTGTGGTGAATTTAACTGTTTTGGGGGCAAGTTGTATTTATTATTATAATTGTATTCTATTCGATATTGCATATGTACTGATGATGTATGCTTTCTATGCTCCCAGATCATTTGAGCTTGTCAGGTCTCCATAGCATGATCTACCTTCCGGTCCGCTGTCAATACAAGATATGCTTTGGGATGCATGATCAATATGTCTTTGGTTTTGCATTTATGTATTATGCGTGCTTTTCATGTAACAATTGAATCATTGATTTATGATTTAATCACACCCCACATGTTGCCTCCTCCATTCCTCAGACACACCGTCGCTTCATTTATTGGTGCTCATCTAATTCCTCCTTTGCTTTAATTATTTTTATTTCTGATTATAATGCTTGCTCTTGAATGACCGGTGAAGTGTCCGTGGTAAGTCATTAATGTGTGTATTATAATTAGCTACGATTTCATTTATTCCCAAACCTTGTTGCCTCTGACTTTTGTTCCTCATTGTGTGATTTAACTGTTTTTTGGCAAGTTTGTATTTATATTGAAAATTATATTCGCCTATGATCATATTTACTGATTGATGGAGGCTCCCAAAGGCATGTTCTGAGCGTTGTCATGTTTCCTCTGCATGAGCTAATCTCTGCGCTATACAGATAGCCTCTGTGAGTGCATGATCAGATCTTTCTTTTTTTTTGCATTTATTATTTATGCCTGCTCTTCATGTCACAATTGATTTTTGATTTATGATTAATCACGGACACCTCACCTCGTCTATTCCCCAGAACATCACTGTGCTGTCATTTAGTGGTGCGCATGCTAAGTTCCGATTTCCCTCTTGTTCTATTTTTTTATTATAATATTTTTCTTGCTCCTGAATGACCGTTGAAGTGTCTGTGAGATCATTATTGGTGTGTTTTATAATTAACTGCTATCTTTATTTATTATTTTATACTTGATAGTTTATTGAAATGTACAAATATGGTTGTGCAGCATTTTTCACTTGCGAATTGAATGTCTTATCTTTAACTCGACACTAATGATTTTTGATTGCGTAGCATTACGGAACTCCTCCAGTACCTTATCATACGTTTTATGAAACACCAACGCCGCTCTGTTGTGCAATATTTTCATTCCTCATGTCTACTCCTGTATGTTCTTATGTTAGCTCATGCATATCCGGTTTATGAATGTCCACTGATAAATCATTCTGTTTATATCCGTAATTTTAATTATTATTATTCCTTATCATTATTTTTTTTTGCAGTTTTATCAATTTATCTATTTCAACAACAATTTGCCTCAACATGCATTATTGTACATTTTTACTTGTCCATTGTTTATTGTTTTGATAGATGAATTATGGACCAATCACAGTCCCCCTTCATTAGTAGGACAGATTTCGCTTCCTTCTTTATTTGGTGCACTTTTCCTCATTCCTCCTTCTGTATTTTATGCTTTCTCCTGAATGAAGTTCCGGGTTTTTAATGAATTTCCATAGCACTCATATAATGTAATGACTATTATTGAATTCGCTTTTTTTTTTTTCCTTGTAAAATTTGTGCAACCTGGTTGATCCAGTTCTCTTTAGTCTTTAGTATTCATACCATCTTTACCTTGAAACAACTGATGTGTGTTTGATTAATTATGGACACTACTCATTTTCATCCAGCCAGGTCGTAGACCGTAGTGCCGTTTTGGTTTATTCCTTTCATTTTTTATCTTCAATTGCTGTTTATACTTCTCATGACTGAACGGCTCGTGAGATGTCCCATGATAAACATTCCATGCTTGTATTGTATTATTATTTTATAATTGCAGTTTTGTATGGCATTATCTTACATATAATATTTTTATAACGAGGGTTTCTTCTTACAAATTCTGGTATTTTTTTTTGGCCCTTCTTGGATTTTAATTCTTGATCTGGTTGTGTTATCATAGTAACTGAGGGTCTCCCTTCGATGTTGTCTTGTGGTAACTGATCTTATCTTGTTTTCGCCTTTTTTTTTTCATATTGACATCCTGCGCTCTGGTTCATTCTCATTGAATGATGCACAAAATTTTTGAATTGGAGTCCCGCTGTTCGTTCTTTTGCATTTGCCATCTTCTATAAGCCCAAACTATTTTGTTAATCATTATTATTATATAGTATTATCATTCCGCGTTAATATTATGATAGTGTTTTTGGTTTGCCATGATGAAATGATGATGATTTTGAATGATGCATTTGATGTTTTTGATGATGATTTGGTAAAAATCATTTGTTATTTGCTTTTGTCAATTTGTACCTGGTAAACATCCACTGCTGTATCTCATCTGTATTTAGTATGTGTCTACAATACCGTTATCCTATCATTCTTATTGTTTCCGACATTATTTAGGATGACGATTTTTGTCATGACATCTCCACATACGCCAAATGAAGCTTTGCAATCTGTTCATCTAATTAGGCATAAATTAGTATTTGCTTATTCATTATCTTGTTTTTTTTTATGGTGGGGTTAATTTTTCATATACCAGCCACCATAATGGTGCTCAATCACTTTGTTTATAAGTCCAACATCTATTGTGTTATATGCTTTTATACCTTTGCTTATTTTTCCCTATTTATTCTCACATTTTATATTCTGACGCAGCGTAATATCCTACACCATTTAATTTCTTTTTTCCAAATTTGATACCTCCTTTGTAGCTCACCCGGCTTGCTAAAATTTGTCCTTATTGTATCGGCTACTTGAATTTTTTTTTTTCTCTCGCTTAATGTTAGATGTTTTGATGGTTATGTTGGCATGCCAATGTTGGAATTAGATCAATTTTACCGAGCTTCCTAGTGTATATTGTATGGTAATAAGTGCAAGTACCTGTTAGAGACTTTAATTATGTTTATAGTTTGATTTTGCTAGTCATATATAAATGTATATTTTAATACTTAATTGATGTAACTCCTACTTGCCACCTACTGGAATATCATTTTCTCAACTCATCTGTTGCCCAAAGTGCTCGATGTCAAGTTTTATATCATTATTCATGGTCTTTGATTTGTTTAATCTAGTACTATGGCGAACAAATGTAATTTCATGCATAAAAATTATTTTTTGAGACATAAATTCAACATAATGTTTATCTGTTCATCATGTAATTTATCTTATCATATTCGTTTATTTTTAACTGATATTGAGAGATACTTGGAATTTAATTGGTTTGTTTAAAAATTGTACAGGTGATAGTATTTCCCTTTAACCATTATGTTGATGATGACCGAAAAAAATTTAAATTTGCTTTATTTTTTTGTTGAATCACCACCGTTAAGATTACATGCATGCCTTAGTTTCAAATTCAAACCCTTTTCAGTTTGAAAAATAATAACCAAATAGATTCAATGACATTGATACTTAAACAATTATCACACACTAAATTCTTGCAAATATATCTTTGATAATGGTGATTTGAGAAAGGTGTAGTCATGATGATTTTTCTATGTTTACATATACATACTCTCCCTTAGTTTTCAACAAAAATTTTGATAATATTCATAACTTCATATCCACTTTATCACGTTTTTTCAATTATATTCTTTATTCGCGAAACATGGTTCAATGATTATGGGCTCTAATAACCATTAATTTGAAAATTATAACTTATTAATGCCCCAAGAATGGGAAGGCGTAGTGGTGGCAGCTTTTCTATTTCATCGTTATTTCCTTTTGAATCGTGTTATACAAGATTTGAATCGAACTTCAAATACTGCTGACCTTCCTCACTCCTGAATCACTTTTTGGGAAATATTTAACCCCTTCTTCAAAAAACACTATGTTGTACATTTACCGAGCAATAAGGCTGATGTTAATGCCTTTATTCCAGACCTTGATCATTCTCGCTTAATATTATTTCACTGGAAACAAAAATTGCTATATTTCGGCGATTTTAATCTTGATTTATTACAATGCAACAACAACAATACAATCAGAAATATCCTGGATATCTTTTATAATAAAGTTTGTATCCTCTTATTGATAGACCCCACCTAGAGTCATCTACCTCGCTACTTTAATTTGACAATATATTTACAAATGTTGTATCTCAGCAAATCAATCAGGAGTGTGGCGTTGTTTGGCCTAACTGACCACTTTCTTCGGCCCTTTTTCTCCGATTTTTTCAATTACAATCAATTCCGCTAAAGTACAACCATCCCAGCCACTGATACCGATACCACCCTTCATTTTAATGAAAGTCTATCCAAAATTTTTATAAGCATTTAAATCTTGTCGATTGAATTTTGTTAATGACATCACTTCTCTGATGAAGCTAGAACGCGTTGCTTCTTTTCAATTTCTTCACTTTCCACATTTTACTTCCCATCTAAACTCGATTACTAAGTCCCGCAATCATCACATTCCTCGTAAACCATGCATTACGCCAACAATCTAAATCATACTCGTAAGGAGAATCATTCCCCGCAATATGTTTCCCATCCACCTTTAGAAATTAAGAGCAAATTACTACTATATCGTAATAGATGACCTACTTTATTAAGGCCGCGAAAAAGATTACTTCTACACCAACAAACTAGAACCTGTAAATAACACTAAAACCTCACCTGTAACATTTTAAATGACATACTCGGTCGTAAGAGAAACAACCCAGATTACAACGTTATTTTTGTGATGATGATCATCAACTTATAACCAACCCCATTCTCATCGCAAACAGATTTAATAGCTATTATTCTAATCTCGGCCCCAATCTTGCTGGCAAAATGTAAAGATTGTAACATTCAGTTTCATCATTTCCTTATAAATTAAATCTCCTTCAATTCGCTTTCCTTCTCCTACTGACACTAGAGAGGTTTCCAAAATTTGTAACACATTGAAATCCGACACTAGCAGTGGCTTTAATGAAAAAACCCATCTTATTAAATCCGTCCGAACAATAACTGCCGCCCCCTCCACTCGCCCATATTTCACTTTCTTTAACCACAGGTATAGTACCAACTCCACTAAAAATCGCAAAGTTTCCCATCTCCCAAAAGTGGCGGATCAACTTGTCCTTCAATTATAGGCTATATCTGTACTCCCTGTTTTTTCCAAACTTCTTTGAGCGAATCGTGCATAATGTTATATATGTATTTTTATCTCACGTTTTGACTTGCTTCATAATTCACAGTTTGGTTTTCGTTCTAATTGTTCCTCATATATGGGCTATTATGGAAACCTACAACAAAATAGTGTCTGATCTGGTGATCACAGTCATAGCGTTGGTATTTTTCTGGACCTCTTCGCGAGGCATTTGAGCACAATAATCATAACATCTCCTTTAGGGAACTAATCTTGCTCATTATTGTGTCCGTGGTATTGCCTCGAGTGGTTCACGACTACCTACATGATAGATCACAATTTGTTTCATTTAATAATGCCAAATCACTTTTAAAAAGAATTCCCTATGCGAGTTCCACAGTATAATTCTTGTCATTACTTTTCATATTATTCAACAACAAAAGCAAACATTCAAAAATATTTTTACTTTTATTATCTACGCAGAGACATACAAATCTCCCTGATTTTCGGCTAAAAGTTTCGCCATATCTCTCACTTAATAACCGTGACTTAATATGTCCAATTGGCTTAAGTCAAATAAATTATCACTCATATGACAAAACCACATTTATGTTCAAAAATAGGTATAGCACCGTTCTTATCAAGATATAGCGATAAACATAGAAAACAAAAAAAATGACAAGTTCCTCTACTAATTTTCTCGGATTCACACTCAATGAAGCACTTACTTGGAAGCATCACACACTATTTATGTTTGCAAATCTTGTTTCCCCATATTCTGGAATTTTTATTTAGCTTAAAATACTCTTTTACCTAAATACTTTATTTACCCTTTATAAAAGTTTAGTTCTACCGCAACCCTTCAATATTGTAATATAATTTGGTCCGACCGTGACCATTGTAACCGACCTACATCATTTAAAACAAAAGAAAATTATTCGTTTTGTAAAACTCGCCTTTTCTTGCCCACACCCACTTTATTTGCTCACTCAAACTCCTGACATTCGTGACATACATAAGCTCCAAATAGCAACTTTTATGTTCAGATTTTATAATAATCGCCTTTCCCCGTAGGATTTTTGCTCAGTATTTTAGTCAAGTTAATTAATTCAATCCACGACTATGCTGTTAGATCTGTGTATACATATAGACCACAACTTTAAACTGCGCTGGCCCGTTAACACAATCAGACATCAAGTCCTATTGTTTTGGAACAACTACACATGAACAATTTAAAAATTACTAACTCTGTGGTTTCTTACTCCTTCAAAAACTAATTAAAAAACAACTATTATTTCCCATTACATTTATTTACTTACTTTATTTTCTTTAACATATTGTTGCTTATATTTATGCTTGTTGATGCATACATGGCCCCTTAAATATTTTATTTCTGTTATTGGCGTATGATCATATGCATATCACAGCTGTCTGACTCCATGCAAGTTCACTTTTTTTTAGAAACAAATTTAACCATGGCGACAGAGTTTTTTGACAACCGATTTAAGTAGGGAGTTCGTGCCCATATCAGTAAAATCCACGGCGGGCGTCTTGCCATGTGGGCCTACGGGGTCGTGGTTTCTAGTTGTAGCACCCTCTGTGTGCCCATTCCCCAGGGTTTCTGTGTGAAACTAGATTCTTGTGTAAATCATATCTAACCCCAATGCGAAACTCTTAATTTGCACAGATGTGAAGTGTCATGGCTGCGTAGCCGTTTTTTATTACTATTATTATTATTATTCTTGTTTTTTTAGTCATAATAAATGAGATTCAAACGCTGTTATATTATCCTTTGTCTTATTTAATATTGAACTCTTACATTTGTATTATTTACCTGTTGTAACTAGTACTACTTTCATTGTTAATTACAACGTGGTATACTTCAACTATTTTTTGCATGAATCTTATTGGATCTATGCATTTACATTGGTGTTAGCTCTTGTATAACCATCTATATTTTATCTTGTTTTATATATGCGCCTTTACAAAGACTTCTCAGTTCATTCAATTTGTCATTGCCAATATTGCACTCTGTATTGTATTGTCTCCTTTGTTATGTTTTGTCCTGTACTCTCACATGTTTGTTTCTTAGCCGTCCGCTTGCAACTGTAATTTTTTTTGTCTTGTAGCATAAGAATAATAAAGGTGGCCAATTACTTCGAGCTTTGGCTCTGCTTGGGTCACCCCACCGCTAAAAAATATTTTTTACACTTTGTAATGTATTGATCAATGTGAAATAAATGACTGAATTGATCGATCATTACTTGATTGATCAACCTGCCAAATGAAATTGATCCATCATACTCCATCATACTTGATTGATGACACAGCCAATTGAATTGATCATTCTTTATTGATCAACCAGCTAAAAATGATTGATCCATCCTTACTTGATTAATAGCCAAATGAATTGATCCATCATTACTGATTGATCAAACAACCAAATGAATTGAATCCATCCTTACTTGATTGATCAACCAGCAGCCAAATGACTTGATCCCCATTCTTGATTGATCAAACAACCAATGACTTTGATCAGCTATTACTTGATGGATCAAACAGCCAATCAAAGGCTAAATGAATTGATCCATCTTATTGATTGAATCAGGCAATGAATTGATCCATCATTACTTGATTGATCATCCAGCCAAATGAATTGATCCTCATTACTTGATTGAATCAGCCAAATGAATACGTGGATCCTGGCTTTCCTACCGTAATCATTTTGTTCCTAAATTCTTATGCATTGTGGGATAGGAATCACCAACGATGTAGAGTCGATAACTAATAGCGCATATTATTATTTCTAATGGTGTTTTGTGTCATACGGTATTTTCTGTCATAACTGTGCAAAACCCGCTTGCTGTACCTAAATTTTACCAGTAACGAGCACTCTTTGAATGCCTTGTAATTTTTGCGCGTAGTTTAAAGGAGGCGCACTAAACCCGCAGCGTACCGGGAGTGATGAACGTATGACACAAAATACCCTAGAATATATAGGCGCTATTTATTTTATCTACGCCTACATCGTTGGTGCATTCCTATCCCACAATGCATAAGAATTTCGGAATAAAATGAATTTCCTGTAGGAACCCCAGGATTCCACGTAATTGATCCATCATTACTTGATTGATGAAACAGCCAAATGAATTAATCCTCATTACGTGATTGAACAACCAGCCAAATGAATTGATCATTACTGTAATTGAATCAACCAGCTAAATGATTTGATCCATCATTACTTGATTAATAGCCAATGAAATTGATCCATCATTGCTGATTGATCAAACCCAATGAATTGATCCATCATTACTTGATTGATCAACCAGCCCAATGAATTGATCCATCATTACTTGATTGATCAACAACCAAATAACTTGATCAATCCTTACTTGATGGCTCAAACAGCCAAATTCCAACAGCTAAATAATTGTCCATCATTCCTTACTTGATTGAATCAGGCAAAGATTGATCCACATACTTGATGATCAAGCAAAATGAATTGATCCATCATTACTTGATTAATCAGGCCACTGAATACGTGGATCCTGAGTTTCATACGCGGAATCATTTTGTTCCGAATTCTTATGCATTGTGGGATAGGATGCACCACGTGTAGGATTAGATAAATAAATAGCGCTCTATATTCTATGGTGTTTTGATGCATACGTACGGTACTTTTTTCTGTCATAACTGTGCCAAAACGCTTGCTGTACATAACTTTTACAGTAACGTTTTTTGATTCTTGTATTTTTTGCGCCAACAAATGTGCGACGTAGTTTAAAGGAGGCGCACTAAAACCGCGAGCGTGCATGTATGTTGATGACCGTTGACACAAAACACCCATAGAATTATGCGCTATTTATTTTATCCGCTCCTACATCGTTGGTGCATTCCTCTCCCACAATGCATAGGAATTTCGGGAACAAAATGATGTCCGGTAGGAAACCCAGATCCACATATTGATCCATATTACTTGATGAATGAACAAGCCAAGGAATTAATCCTCATTACTTGATTGACAACCAGCCAATGATTGATCCATCATCTAGCTATGGGGAATCCAAACCCAACCTTTCCATTTTTATGTACATACATCTGTGCATGCTTGAGTATACATACAATTCAAAATCCATGCTTAACTTGAACATTTGGTGAATTTAGGTGTTCATGACCGCAGTTTGTATCAAAACTATACAATGTGTTCCCAAAATAATGAGCACTTCACAAGCACCCAGAACTATGTGAAGCCTGTGGAGTCTTTCTTGGTTATCCCAAGATTGTCACATAAAGGGAAATACAGGAATCAAAACAGCTTATTTTTTGAAGAGCGCCCACAAAATTTCAAATTTGAGATTTTTTTCACAAACACTGTTGCTAACTTTGCCATTGGCAACTGGCGAGTAAACTATACCTGTGAATAGTTAGCTTGAAATGTCTATGTGTCGCAATGAAGGATTTTGTAATTAAATAATCATCAATATGAAAATCCCAATATGAAATAGCCGGGAAATAGCGCCATGTACATGTCCCCACAGTTGTTTATGGTTTAGGCCCCATTCAAGTTAGAGGTCATTTTCTTAGGTGGCATCTATTTTCATCATGGACGGACATAAACTTAGCAATTTTCCAGCTCTGGTATCCCATTCTCAAAAATGCTTACTTTTATGATAATACACACATTTTGAGCATTCTCGTTCGCAGGTGTAAGTTGCCCTAGCCATTAAAACATAACTGTGCAAAAAATCAAATGTGAAAATTTGGGGGCACTCTTTCAAAAAATTGTGTGCTGTGTTTATTGCTCTAATTGGATATCTGCTGAAAGTACTACCCTGATTTTGATATTTGAGTTTTGGATTAAAAATAATATATGGTCGTTTTTACAATATGTTGGGATGACACTAACAAGCCTTATCTATCACATTCAAATACAGTCTCTTGTGCTTACTTACCCTACCTTGTTCAAAAACGACTCCCGCTTTTTCCCAGCGGCCCACCACCCAAAAAGCCCAATCACACAACCGTGACAACTGTGTCAATGATAAGGGACATAACATCAAAGCTATATCCATGCACAACATCACTGCACATATTTTTGATGAAAAACAAGTGTAAAAAAAACAAGAGGTTATGACTGGGACTGTGTCACATTAATAAACCAGTCCTCTGCATGTACCTGGTCGTAAACATGTATTGTACATGCTGCATTCTTTCTGGTATAGACATGTTTTGGAAGATAATATTTTCTATATTGTTGCAGTTAACAGATTGAGCCACTCCCCCATGCCCATTCAAGATTTAACCAAGTGGGTTCAGAATGTCAATGTGAATACCAAATTTGCATACTGTGAGGGGATGACCTTGGTGAGGGGGTCGTATTTGAAAGACGCCAAGGGGATATTGGAAAGAAAAGCGGGATTCAAGTTTTGAAAAGGTTGAAAAATGGGTGAGCCACAGGGACTAAGGTGAGGGCCAGCGCACAGTGAACTAAGTTCGGGCACAGAAAACCTTTTGCTACCATGCGACAAAATATGTAACACGGTAATGTTCAAAAACGCCAAAAAAAAAAAAATAAAGAAAAACACTGCAGTGTGATGTGATGTTTGTTACATCCTGCCAGAATCTATTTATGCACTACACTAATTTTAACTCCACAATTGTGCCCAGAACGTTGATCAAAACATGTTTCATTCATGATGCTCATCTTCAATTGTAAAAGAGAGTTCATGTGATGCTGTTAGTCCAGTTGTATCCAGCTTGTCACTCGCGTGCAGTCCATCACAGTAATTGTTCCATAAGGAGACCAAGAACTTAGCTTGGGGAAAATCAAAATACCAGATGAGCCGCCAGACAGAATGAAGAATCAGCCAAATGCTGTTCGGTGTCTAAGCGACCTAAGAGATGCATATAAAAAAAGGAAAAGAAAGCACCATCTACTAGTACTAACCTAATATTATAACACTATCAATGAAGGTTCTATTCTGACGTGGCTACAATCTTTTGACTAGAAATTGTTTCCTTAACTAAATGACGTTTGGCATTTCGTCACCCAGATTAATTAAAAATAATATTGCCAAAAAACGGAGTAAACAGCAGACAGAAGAAAATCAAACTAAAAGCATAATCGATTCATTACAAGATCTATGAAATTGAAGATTCTCCAGCTTCACCGACTGGGGAGATAGTTCTTATACATTGGGCATTACACATCTCTGAAAGGAATTCTTTTAGCTGTCGTATAGTCTTTGTAGGTAAATCATTATTATTAACAAAAAATCTTTCACAAATCTGCATAAAAAGAAAACAGATACTTTCTCTTAATTATGTAACTATGGAATGTTAAAACACTCAATTGAAACTCAAATGAATGAATGCCACTTAATATAGAAAGTTCTGTCCAACACGTTTTAACTTATTTTTTTAGCAATTGATTAACAATTTAAGGAAGAAAGTAAAAATATAAGAGTAACATCTAAAAAACAACTTACCGCTTCCAAAATGTCTTTTAAAAACTTGATACTTAGATTCAGTAGCAATGGAATGCTTGTTTATATCAGTACAAAAAACTTTGAAAGAGACTCTGTTAGCAGTAAAAGATATACTTGCATAACCGGCTTTACTCAACACTGACTGACAATGATTTTTATAAAGTAACCCCCCAAGACCCTTTAAGTGTCCTGGTAGGAACTTGAACCAAAATCTCATGGAAAAACAATAACCTTTTGGCATTAGGCCGAGTGTAAAACTTGTCAAAACTTGACCCTTGCATCAAAAGGTGGGTCAGTGGGTACGTGTGCATGCACATACAGATATACAGTTATAGTACCATTGAAGTTGGCATCGTTGTCTACCGTCTTATGAAATAAAAAATTATCCCCCCCCACTTATTAATTAATATAAAAAATTTATATTTTTAATTAAGCATTGTACGGTAATGATGAGACACTTTGTGTGATGAAAAACAACAATATATATAGCTCAAATTATCATTTGTTTACTCAAGCCTGGTTGGGGCCATTACATCAGAATCAGTTCATGTAGAATTACTTAATCTACTTTCCACATTCATGGCTAGATAATCAATATAATAGTGAACCATTATGTAGGGGTACTCAAATCAACATCGCGGGTGATAAGAGATTAATTCAGTCTTCAATTTGCGGAAGAGCACATACACAATCATAACTTCGTCAAGCTATTCCGAGGTGGCTTCTATATACACATGGTATGTTTTCCATACATCAAAATTCAACATGCGCAGGAATATCATTTTCTGCTTTATCAGTCGTTCTATAAATGCTGTGAGATCAGTTAAGCAAAAAGTTACCTCACATGCCTCAAAAATTATAAGCACATGCCATTTCTAAATGATCACAGACATTGTATTTTGACAACATAACAGTCACTTAGAAGGAGTTACAAAAAAAAATTATACATGTACACAAAAATACTTCTAACTCACCTAGAGAGCCAGCCTTTATTCCCCCAAAGAAAAAAGTCTTCTTCAGCCATATCTGCCCGGTTTGTTGTCCACCCATCAATAGAAGAGGCCCATCAGAGTGCGTTTGTGTCTAATTATTCGTTTGCTAATTCTTGCATCTCATGGGTTAGGAGTTATTGTACCTTCCGATATCATTTGGCTGTTGCCCAGCCACCGAGGTTGTGTTGTCTGAGTGAAAGGGATTTGGCACTTTCATTGCCAACGTATAAAGTAAAACACCAAAGTTCACCAAAAAGGAGCATCTTATAGGGGCAGTAGTCAACAGGGTTACACTCTCCCCTGTCTAAAAGGCGACCGTTCCTCGGTGCCTAGGAAACTTAACCAAAATAATTTCATTTACTGAAAGAATTGGCGAATTTCCCAAAAAGTTCACTCAAAAGATATCATTCCTGATAAAATGTTGTTCTGCCTCCCCTTTTTAAAATCTTTTTCCATGATAGTTTCATTGAAATTGTTTCTCCTCTTGCTTCGTTAAGGGTTTGTCCAGAACATATTTCAAGGTTACCTTAGTTTAAATAATTTTGGATAATAGTACAAAGAAGAGAAATCATTCAAAAACAAAACAAAACGAAAAAAGTTCACGCGTATTCGCCTAGTATAAACCTTATTCTTAATAATGATAAAACTGGCTCTCATGATCCAACTTCTTAACATACCAACACTATTTTGTTACTTAATGAGTTATACTACAGCACTGCAATCATTCTAAAACAGGACTATTATTTTAACATGAGTTGCAAATCTAACAAACAATGCCAAGTTGGTCAGAATAAAAATTACACAATAGTCTCCAACACAGCGTTCCCGGACGAGCCCCCAAATTTTGTTACGGTTAAGTTAAAACGCAAAAAAAAATAAGAAAAAGGAAACGACTTGCAGTGTGAGTTTGTTACATCTGCCAGAATATATTTATTCACTAAAATAGTTAACTACAACAATGTGCACAGAAGAAACGTTTTGATCAAAATGTTTTCATTTCATCGATGATCATCTTCATTGTATAAAGGAGTTAATGTGAGTGATGCTGTAGGTCCAGTTGTATCCAGCTTGTCCCTCGCGTTGGAGTCCTCACATAATTGTGTCAATAGGAGACCAAGAACTTCGCTTGGGGAAAATCAAAAACAAGGCATGAGCGCAGGCAGAAGATCAAAGCCAAAGTGCTGTTCCGGTGTCTAAAGAGAACTAAGAGAGATAAAAAAGAAAGCACAATCTACATAGTAATACTAATCTATAACACTAAATGACAGGTTTCTATTCTGCTGTCCACAATCTTTTGACTAGAAATTGTTTTCCTTAAACGAAAGACGATTGGCCATTCGTTCACCCAGATTAATTAAATCCGATTTGACAAAACGATGATTTGTAAACAGCAAGAACAGAAATCAAACTAAAAGCAGAACTATTTCATTACAAGATCTATGAAATTGATAGATCTACCAGCTTCACCGACTGGGGAGATAGTTCTTAATACATTGTTCAATTCACACATCAGGGCTGAAGTAATTCTTTTAGCTTTTCCGTATCTTTGGTTAAATCAATTTTTTAAAAAAATCCCTTTCACAATCTGCATAAAACAGAATAACAGATAACTTTCTCTTTAATTATGTAACTATGGATGTTTAAAACCCTAAGAAACTCAAATGAATGAATGCCACTTTCAAGATAGAAAAGTCTGTCCAACCATTTTTAACTAATTTAGCAATTGATTAACAATTAATAATCACTAACAATAAAGAGTACATCTAAACCCAACTCAAAATGTCTATTTAAACTTGATTCTTAGATTCAGAGCATGGAATGCTTGGTATTATATCTTACAAACTTTTAAAGAGACCTCTGCATAGCAGTAAAATATATACCTTCAGAACCCTTAACTCAACCCTGACTTGCAATATTTTATAAAGTCACCCAGACCCTTTAAGTTGTCCTGGTAGAACTTGAACCAACCTCTCATGAAAAACAATTAACCTTTTGGCATTAGCCGGTAAAACTTGTCAAACTTGACCCTTGCATCCAAAAGGTGGGTCAGTGGTACTGGCAATGCACATACCGTATATACAGTTTTATATGTACCATTGATTGGCATCGTGTCACTCATTATGAAAGAAATAGCACTTATTAATTAATAAACTTTATATTTTAATTAGCATGTCGTTAATGATAACACTTTGTGTGAAACAATAATATAGCTCAAATTATCATTTGTTTACTCAAGCCTTGGCTTGGGCCACTAGCATCAGAATCAGTTCATGTAGAATTACTTAATCTACTTTCCATCATTAATGGCTAGATAATACCAATATTGAAGTAGTGAACCATTATGTAGGGGTACTCAAATCAACATCGGGTGATAAGAGATTAATTCAAGGTCTTCAAGTGCAGGGAAGACCACCTACACCAATCATAACTTCGTCAAGCTATTCTCGAGGCTTTATTATACACATGTATGGTCCATACATCAAAATTCAAAAATGCGCCGCCGTGGCACATGAATTCATCATTTTCTGCTTTATCAGTGTTCTATAAAGCGATAATCAGTTAATCAAAGTTACCTCACATGCTCCAAATTATAAGCACATCGCCATTTCTAAATGATCACATACATGTATTTTTGACAACATAAAATTCACTTAGAAAGGAGTGAAGTACAATTTTATACAGGTACCAAAAATAATTCTAACTCACCCTAAGAGAGACAGCTTATTCCCAAAGGGGAAAAAACTGTCTTTTCATCCATATCTCCCCTTTGTTGAGTCCACCCATCAGATCAGCAGAGGCCATTCAGAAGTTTGCGTTGTCTAAATTATATTCGTTTGCTAATTCTTGCATCTCATGCGGTAGTTTGTACTTCCGATATCATTGGCTGCTTGCCCAGCCACCGAGGCTTTGTGGGTGTCTGTGAAGGGATTTTGGCACTTTCCTTGCCACGTATTAAACGTAACACCAAAGTTCACCCAAAAGAAGCATTCTATAGGGGGGGCAGTAACAGTATTCACAGGGTTACATTACTATCACGAATACCTCATAATTGATTTATATACAAGCAACCTTTAATCACAGACACAATATTTGCACTCATCACCAACACATTATTTTGTCACCAACACATGATTTTGCTTACAAATGACCTTGTTACACTTTTTTGTTTATATACTCCAAATGACAATTGATAAAATAACTTGCCAACTAACAATACAACTAAATTATTACGCAATGACCCTTCAATGACAGAATGGCATATTGTAAGAAACCTCATTTAGAGAAGCTCTTAAATCTATATATCAAACCACTGGAATTCCCAGTTTCATACACAAACTCCCAGACTCATCATCAGGGTTTTTACAGGACAGTTAGTCGCCACTAACATCTACAAGATGATGAAGCAGATGGTATCCTGTGCCAAATGGCCTCCTATCGAGGTGAGTAAATTTTTTGTGATGCAGAAGTCAGAGTTTAATCCCTGTGTTTGTAAACTCCCAGACTGTTTTAACAAAATAATATATAATCACCCTTAACACCCCCGGTACATTTCATGATCTTATCTCTTTCATTTTTGTCTGTGTTTCATTAGATATCCTTGAGAAAGTTTCCTTAATTTGATATGAGCAAATGTTTTGTATCAAACAGTGTTCTGTAACAAATGCCTTTTAGTAATATGTTTAGAGACCGAAAATAAAAATTGCATATTCTTGCAGAGTAAATCAATCAATTTAATTTAAATAACTTGACAATAACAACACGCATTAACACCATGGATATCCTAAGTTCTGAGCTAAATTAGGCAGAGAATTACATTGAAACTAGTTTTCTGCAATTCTCCACTGTCATGCTCTCTTATCATAGAATATGATGCATGGGCCGGGTGAGTGGGCCACCTTACCTTTCGGTTGACCTTTTTGGTGATGAGGGACATAGCAACATCAATCCATCCCATCCATACTCTGGTGTGAAAGCTGAATGCTATAAAGACACTATCATTGATCCTACCGAAAGATGATATTGGAAATTTTGCAGGAATAGCTTTATAAAAGTGAAGCATAAGTTCCAAAGCATTTTCATAAGTTAATTTTTGCAACGAAAAATTGTCAAAAAGGAAGAACAACAGCAGTGTTCAAAGATATGAATCGGCATTCAATTATGTGTTGTAGTAGCTTCCGTACAGACGTAATGACTCAAGGCTCCAATTTTGTCCTTCTTAGGTTTTTTTTCAGTTTTATCACTTGCAGAGTGTGTTGGGATACCTGTACTCGTTACAGACATGTAAAATATCTGATTTTTTTAATTTCTATTTTCTGATTTAAGAAATCACTGATAGTGCCTTAAGTGGTCCTTCCAGCATAACTGGTGACCCACCACTAGTGCCGAGAGCAATGCCTCACTGAAACCCACTTACAATTACCTATCAGAGGAAGTGCAATAAGCAACTAGCTCAAAGACACTCTAGAAAGTAATATGTGCATGAAACTAAGAAAACCAAGCAAATATACTCCACCATCAGCCCAGCGATGATATACATAATGCTTGTCCATATACTAATCACTGAGTGAAAATACTGCGTTCAAATCCAAAGTCCTTCATATAGAAAATCACAACTTATGTTTTCTGATTTTGGTCTGGAATTTTTTGTTATACACTCAGTATCTTACTGGCCTGTTCTATTGTGCACAAATGTTTACTGCATGAAACAGATCTGATTGATCTGCTCCTGTTATAGTTACTGTTTCATGCAGCATTTACCTTAATACTATAATGATTGACTAAACCATTTTTGAGGGTTTAAAGGTATTTTCAATATCACGGTCCAAGTGGAGGGCTGATGTTAAAGGAAAAGCTTAAAGGGGGATGACCCGAATTAAGGTACTTAAAAACTGTTCATCTTGATAGATGGCCTTCACCCCCAAACCCCCATCTGTAAAGTTTTTTGGCCCGATATTTCAACCCGTTTTGAAGTGAGAGCTAACATGATTTTTGTATCCCCCGTATGTTTGTGTAAATTAATAATGGTTTGACCAAATGGAGCATATTTTTGCTCATAACATCCAAACCAAACAGCCTTTACCTAGATTTCACAGGGTAGAATAGAAAAAATAGTACAGCTTTCTTCTGATACCAAATTTTTCACCACTTCCAGTAAAATCTGGGTTCCCTGGGGATGAGGCCATAGCGATCTGGCCCTGG
>JAMKCH010005228.1:0-53032 GCA_023653785.1 Ophioderma brevispina | reverse complement strand
TTTCTATGGCAGTGCGTGTGGGGACCATTATAGTCTATAGTCTAATATTACGGGGACTAGATATCACACTGTGAACGGACAGATACGTCATATGCATTTATGCATGTATGCTAGGCTCGTGAACGCATGGACGGCTAGTCGTCCGTAGCCATTGGTGTTGCAAGTCGTCCGTAGGGCTAACGTAGTGGCTCAATAGCAGGCAGCGGATAGAACAGCGGGCAACGCGCGCGGGAATCACCTGTAAGAGACGCAGCAATGGGCCCACCTGACCGGGCTGCCTACTAGGCTCAGTGTTGGGGGTAGTGTGAGACCAGGGCTAGACATGAAGTGAAAAAAAAAATTTTGCCGTGTTGATCTTCCAGTCGTGATTAAAATTTAAAGGAATAATAGTTATAGTTACCTTTTCGAAAGACCTTGAAGTTCGATGAGGTCGGCCTAACCAGGGGGAAACATGCTAAGCCTCTTGAGAGTGTAAACATAGTCATAGTGAGCTGGTGTATTAGTTTTCGATTCTGTTTCGTTCCGCCATGACCGTAGGCCTAGCCTAGTTAGCGTAGAGCCAAAAAAAAGTGAAAAGGTGTGAAGGAATATTGCTCGAGCTTCGCCATAGTTTGCTCTGTTAATAACTACTGCCAGCCGTTTACGAATCTCCCTTGTTGGAATTTTTCTATGTTGGAAGTGCATTCCTCTTTTAATCCTGCTGGCAGCTCGCCCTATCAATAATTAAATTTGAATAACAATTCTCGGACGAGCCAGATCAGCACCGGCACACGGTCCAGTAACCAAAAACAACAAAAACCAAAAACACATCGCAGTTGGCACTCACCATGAGTACGGTGAGAGATGACCAAAAACCACAGGAAATAGCAAGCTGAGTAACCAAAATCGTCATATGGAACTCTCTCTCTCTTCTTCTCTATATTCTCTCTCCTCACGATCACACCACAGCAATTCCTCCACAAAACATGATAATCATATTCATTTTTCCCGCGGTTTATTTTCAAACTGAGACTATGTCCATCCGGTTTAATACGTGGCACATTATATATGAATTTGGAAACAAGACCAATTCACCAATAGCATGGGCCTGATCGCGTGAAATATACTTTGCAACTCCTTTCTTCTTAATATTTGCTATTGTTTATATGGCACCTAATATTATAGAGCACGTTTCGTGACAGTATGACTCTTTCATTAGTCCTATTTAATGTCATGACTCAGACTAGATTAATACGCATGAAAATATTACAGGGAGAAAAATACTAATTAAAAACATATCAATACGCGCATATATTACATAAATAGTCGTATTATGGTCTGATTGGATTTTTAGAATTATTCAACCCCTTTAGTAGCCATGTTCACTGGATATTATTACAACAGTCTATACATGTTGCTTTCCCAAAGAGCCATGGTGGTTATCATTGACAAAAATCAACTAAGCGTGTGATTATTCTTAGGTGTTATTCAGAAATTGATGCTCTTTTGTCTAACCTAATTGGCTCTCGTTCGGCTTTGGTTATTTGACAGGTAAGGTCAGTGTTAAGATTATTTTAGGGGGTTCAAATTTCACAATTTCAGTAATTTCAACAATGAAAAAGGCTAAAAAAAATAAAAAAAATAAAAAATTTGAGTATTTTTGTTTAAAGGTGCAAACGAGAGATTTCACATATCAGGTGGCCGTAAAAAAATCTGAAAAAGTATTGATTTTTCCTGATGTTAAAACATTCCATAAAAAAATATACCCATCTGCAAGGATTAAAGCTGATGAGAAATGATTCTTTGGTACAAACATTGTGAAATTTCTCATTTCGCATAGGGGCAAAATACAAATTCAGCCTATGTTTTACATTGAATACTATGATAAACTCAAAATCAACTTTTTTACTCTTTTAAGACATTTCTGTAAAATAATATAATTTAAAAAACTATAAAAAATTAAAAAAAAAAAAAAAATTATGACACAATATCTCAAAATATTTTCTCGTTGCCCCTTTAATTCAATCGGAATCCGTCCTATTTATAGTGAGTGGATAACTTACAAGTGCAATTTGAACTTGGGACTCTTTACGAAAATCCAAAATTAATCACAAAGTTGGTTAAATTTAATGTATAAAACACACATAATTAATTACGCTCAAGCACCTCGAATTTTTTGTCCATCAACTTTTTGTTATTAGTTCTTTATCTTCACCACCCAGCGATATTGCCGAAGTACCAGTATTAAAAATCAATTTAACCCTAAATATCATCCCCGCATTGTGACACAATGCCACTAAAAATTGGAGAAAATTAGAGCAAACCAGCACATTCTTTTAAGACCCCCCAATCTCCATTGAAATTTTTGCACAGTAGTGTGGTAATTGTCAAGTAAACTATACTGTGAATAGTAATGCTTAAAAGTGCGTATATTTCATAAAAGAAGCGATTTTGTAAAATAGAATCGCATATCCATAGACAAGTTCGAGCTTATATCACAGGTTATATTTAACTAGCCAATTATACCAAGCAATTGGTAAAAATCTCATATTTTGGAAAATTGGGGGCCGCTCTTCAAAAACTGTGCTTGGTATTGCGTTAATGACAATCAATCAAGATTAAGTTGCAATCATATCTATTATTTTACAAACGTATCTCAAAAACGAAAATGTTATGACGATAAAAATGCACATATATAAAGCGCACTTTGATCATAGGGCACTATGAAGGAGCGTATTTTTCAAATTTCAAATGTCTGCTGATCGTTTAAAATGAGCTGATGTGACGCTTCCAGTTCCCGGTTTGCCATATCAGCAAAGTTTGGTTACAATTTATGTTTAATTGTATCATGATGTCATGAGTGGTTCAGCCATCAGAGGCCTCCGGCACGTGGTTACCCATGACAAAACCGCACAATGTTTTACACTGGTAATACTAGTCAGGGTCACTATGGTCAATGATTACTATTGTTGGCTTTTTATGAGATTTGCTAATTTTTGCATGTTCTAAAGTTCAGATGTCAAAGGCAAAGAAAATCAATGTTTGGATTTTTTAAAAACGCATAATAAGCAGCCAGCTTGGATAATTCAAAGCCGCCTTTTGACCTATAATGTGCTATATCTTGACTTCTAAACACCTAGAAACGTTAATTCCACCATCTTAAACACACTGTTGGCGGGTGTTAATCTCAAGCCACAAATTAGATCATGTGCTGTGACGGCATCTTGAAATTCAATGGGCCGACAAGGGGAAGTGCTTTTTTGAGATACATGTCATCTTGAAACTAGTAGAGGTATGATTATGCATATATAGGCATGTGTTCAGGGTCCAGAAATCCATTAGAACATTGATAACACAATGGACCATGTGGTGTGGAACCATCTTGCATTTCCAAAATGGCCGCCAAGGGGAAGACTTTTTTTGCCCACACTCCGGTTCTCTAATACCAGTAAACTCATAATTCTAGTGTCTATAGCCCAAGGCCTTATACCATGTTTCAGGGGTCCAGGAATCAAATATAACATTTACCACAACGGTCATTTAATTGGCAGCCATCTTGAATTTCAAAAATGGCTGCCAAGTAAGAGTAAAAGAGAGTAAAAGAGTTTGCCTACAAAAGTTACGCGAAACACATTGGTAGTGTAGAGTACAGATGTGCCCCTGCAGAAATGTAAGGTTTTCAAGTTTTGAGTGTGAATTTGTCTTTAAAATTAACCATGCAGTAAACCTTGTATCTGAATTTTCTGACACTGACACTTTTAACAGGGCACGCAATTCAAGATGGCGGCCGGTTTTTTTAGAGCGATTAAAGAATCTTAAAAACGCTAGAAATACCACAAATCATCTAGATTATTTAACACCATACGTTTGATAATAAAATGTGAAAGTTTAAGATGTTATATTATGTCTTCAAGGCCTATTAAAGGTCATATCTACTGTCTTTGCTTGTAAACATGCTTAAAATTCAAAATGGCAGCCACAATGAATACCTTCCAAAATCTCAAAAACATGACATATGTTAAAATTAGCATATGCCCGAGATTTTCGATAAAAGTGTTAAAAGTCGAGATATATCTAACCATTAGAAAGTTATATTTGGCATTTTTCGTTGGTTTAAAGATGGGGGTCAATACATTTCAAAAATTATATGGCGGTTTATAAGTTTTAAAGATCCGGAAAAGATGCCCATTTGCCACCATATTGAATTTATGCAAGTTTAACAAAAGAGAAATCAGATCATGGATCTAAACAGTTAACTTTTAGTCAAGAGTGTGAAAGACAAATATCGTATGCCATTCATTTGTATTTAATTTATCCCAATAAGTTCAAAGATCTTGTAATGTGGCCGTTTTGGCTGCCATCTTGGATTTTGAAGTATGTTAACTAAGTAAACAAATATGAGTTTCTCATGGCCAAAAGACATATATATCACCATATTAATTTACACTGTTTAGCAGTTCTTGGATGATAGCCTAGGTATATGGCAATTATTTTTTTACAGGTTTTGGAAGGTGGCCAATTTTAGATGTGAGAATGTTGAAACCAAATGACAGAGATGATACTTAGTTTACCTTTGTATGTAACTTATGATGATAAAACTAAATATGTAACTGAAATTCATACGTTGTTGTGGTTTGGGCCATATCATGAATTTAGGTTAGGAAAACAGCTGCCATATGGGGCTTTCTAATAAGCCAAGGCCGTATTATCTCATATTCTTTCTTTAATATTTGTGGATGCTATAACCGAATTATATTTTTTATTTATACAGATATATGGCAATTGGTAGGATAAGGGTCTCAGGAAGGGGGTTATCACCTTGAATTGGAGCAGGTTAACAAACAAAAATACTATATATGGATTAAGGGTCAAGGCATAGAGGCAAAATCCCACAAAGAACACCAATACCCACTCCTCAAGAGTACTTGAGGTGTTGTCTTGAGCTTATGCTTTTAAAGGGTTATTTCTGGAAATTCGCCATTCATTACTTGTCCGAATACCTCTCTTTGTATATTCCTGGCCGGGTCAGTTCTTGCGGGTGGAAGATGACAACATGCTCTCACGTTCCTCCAGTGGGTGACAGGGCTGTTTAGCAATGAAGCCACTGCCTATATGGAACTCGTTGCCCATCTCTGTTCGCCACTCCAAATCCATCG
This sequence comes from Ophioderma brevispina, assembly GCA_023653785.1. NCBI lineage: Eukaryota > Metazoa > Echinodermata > Ophiuroidea > Amphilepidida > Ophiodermatidae > Ophioderma > Ophioderma brevispina. The sequence continues at coordinate 47,897 of JAMKCH010005228.1, read as the reverse complement.
TATTTTAAGAAAGCAGTGAAATTTCAACCATTTACAAGAGTTGAGCATGTCCTTTAAATGGGATATATTTCTCATGTAATTTTATTTTTATTGTGCTACTTGTGTCTTATACTAGAGAAGTCGATGATATGTGTTTTAACTCAAGGGTATTACTTTAAATCTATCATATTATCGAGTTTAGGCCAAACAGAAATTCTTTTTATTTTGGAAACGCTTTACCTAATTAATAAGGCATTATCAAATGGTGTTTGTCTGTTGTATAACAACATTAGCGAGCTTAACCAACATAAACAAGTATGGTAAGTAAAGGTGCAAGAAGAGATTTCAATATCAGGGCCCCTACCTAAAAAATTGACAGTTCTGATTTTGCCCCTGAGAAATTGCCATCAAAAATATCCCCCAGGACCGTACGCGGGGGGGGGGTGCCACCCCCCCCCACACACCCACAATTGGACAAAAAGGGGCAAAAAGCCACTTTTGCTGAAATATTTGATAAAAAACGGTCCAAAATTGAGAAAAATGTTGATAACAAAGTCAACATTTTGGATAAGGTCCACTTTTACCAAAAAAGATCCCCTTTCTCGAAGTCCTCACCCCCCCCCAAATAAAATCCTGCGTAGGCCCTGCTGATATCCACCCAGTCTGCAAAGGATTATATGAGAAAGTTCTTTCGTACCAAAATTTGTGAAAAGTCTAATTCAGCATATGTTACATGAAATATAAGCAAGTCAAAATCACCCGTTTTTCTATTTTAAGGACATTTCTGTAGCCAAATACAAGGTAAGAAATCTATGAGCTCTAACTATTTGAACTTACATTTTGACACACTATTTGTTGCCTCAAAAATCTCTCATGGCACTGAAGAGTTTTTAAAAACATTCTTTGAGAGATGGCAATATGACCCAATCTTGAAATTGGAGCGGTGACGAAGCAATATTATAGATTATACTAAAATTTTATTATAGACTTTTCTGATAATGTAATAAATATTAAGATATATGGTAATTTAAAAGTTAAAAGATTTGTTAAGGTGGCAATGGCCACTATCTTAAATTTGAGTGGGTTGAAAAAACCGAAATTACCAGCTAATAGTTCTCAGGCAAGTAACAGAATATTAAGATTTCAATTGCCAGCATTTACCCATTTTTGCAGGGCAAAACGTCTGTAAATACACACTCTGACTATAGCGGCCTTTTGAAATTTAAGATGGCTGCCAAACCAAGTGATCCAATGGTCTATCAAAATTCTTATTGAATTTCTGACCATGAAAACATGGATATAAACACTGGAATCAGGCCTTCTACCAGTCTCAGAAAACGGGATATGGGCAAAGCGACTTTATTTGGCGGCCATTTTGAATTTAAATATGGCCGCCAAAACCAAAGGATATTGTGTTGTTATCAATGAGCTTATTGGATTCTGGACCCTTAAAACACGGGTATAGGACACCAGAATCATCCTTCTACGAGTCTCAGAATACAGAGCTATGAGCGCCATTTGAAATCCAAATGGCCGCCATTAGGGGATTTTAAAATGCCAACATTGATTTCTTATTTGGGGTTGAACATAAGCTTTCAGAAAATGTATAGTTTTCCTTATCTCCATAACAGCCAACCAAAAATTTACATAAGGAACCTGGGACTCTACAATTGGGCGTAAGGATTATTTTTCAACAAAATATCATTGCGAAAAAGTTTAGTAAACTTTCGCAAAGTTCCAGGGCCTTGAGGTTGCGTTAGAACAAAATGTCTTGGAAACATGGTATCGACTTGTAGTGTTATATTTCATGGGACGTTTGTTCAGTTATAATGTGAAAAAGAATTGGCAAAAAGTTGCTTCAATTGACTACGGTACTGCATTAATATGTTCCACACATTTGATTGCCCTGCTCTATTTTCTTACAGGGGGGGGCGACATAATCATTCACGTTCTCAGCAGGGAGTACAACGACGCCGCTCTGACAATGCAATAGTTTATCAAATTTTACGAACCGCCAACCAACGGACTGGTTACCTCAAAAGCTTTAGGAAGCATAAAGCAATTGTCATGCAAAGTGACTTTCTTTAGCGCTCACAAACGATGGTTATCAAATAAGTTTGTGATGTCCAATGTTTGGCTGTCTGCCTGGCCACAAGCTCAGCAAAGAGAGGGGGGTTTGATATTTATTCACACATTACAGCTTTATTGCGATGGTAATGAAACGCATATAAGCGAGTAAAAAAACGTCTTGAGCACGATAAGTCATCAAATGGCTCACTAATAGTAGGGTTAATAAACGAGTAATCCATTCTAGAAGTTGGGGGAGAAGGTTTTTTTTTAATTTTTCTTTTTTTATATAGTTTGAAGGATGCTGAATCAGAAGTTTGGGTCCACCTCTGGGAAATGTGGGGAACTTGTAAAATAAGGGGGTAAAATGAGTATGGAGTTAAATTTGAAATCAAGTCAATTGTGGTAAATGTACGCCAATGATTTGTCGCATTATATGGATTAAAAGACGTATCGTTGTATAGGTTCTACTTTAGTTACACAAGGCTAAACAGCCCTGATAAGGTTCAAGGTCATTCTGCTGCAAATAAAAAATCCAATGCTCAGTTTTTGTTGATGAAACCGGTATCAAATTATTGCCCTGATCATACTGAGCAGAAACATCGTTTCATTCTTGGCTGACAGCTTCTGGTATATAATTTGAGGCCAAGGGTTGGTTACCCTATAACCATGTCGACCCTTGTTACATTTTGCCACTAATACAAACCAAATGCTAACCGTGAAAAAGGCCGACGACACCATTTCAACAAAATCGGAGCACTGTGTAAAGTTACCCCCAGGATGACCATTAACCTTTATTTGACTGTACAATTAAAAGGTAGAATCTTAGACAACCTACGGACTGTCACAAAAGAACCTTACAATCCAATATTTTTGGCCAAATATTTAAGTTCATCTCATCTGAGTTTTACTGATTCTTTTTAGGAGTGTTCCAGCTTTCATGAATTTTAGTTTGTGTAATTTGGGGGTCCTAGTTCAGGAGTTTGGCTAATTTCTGAGACAGTGACAAAACTGTTGGGGCCAGTTCGGGTATCCTGATATCAACAAGTTGCCATTGAAAATCACCTTCAAGACAATGTTTATTTAAAATTAAAATCAAAAGTAGGTATGAATGCTGCACTTGTGATAACATAATTTATAACTTATACGTCGCATTGCAATAAAATCATGTACATTGGGAAATTCAATTCCAAACAGTCCCGTTGTCTCAGCTGTAACGCCGTTTTAGCAGAAGGTAGAACCATAAACACCCTTGTTGAAAGTAAACTGAGACCTTTAAACACCAACCGTCCTTTCCTTTATTGCTCTTTGTTGAACACTGCTTTCTTCATCATATTCCTCCCTGGCATCCTGGAGGCAGTGGGGAATAGGGGAAGGGTAAATTGTCCCTCCACATTAGAGCGTTGTCCACATATTTGTCCCTCAACAGACTTGTAGACTGTTACATTAGTGTCAGCAGTCAAAAATTCCCTAAATTTCAACGAATTTCCTGATTATTGCCCCCCCCTTTTTTTTTTTTTTTTTTTTCCCACATTTCACCCACAACATAATAATTTCTGGTGCTTTCGCTGAAAAATAATATATTGATTAGTTCAATGCATGATAATACATTCACTCTGATCTATACAATATTCTTTTGTTTGAAAAAGGTTTAATCCCACAATGATGTTACACGCCTTATACCTTTAGTTTCTTGAACCTTCAGGTGAAACTGGCCCAAGTGGTAGTACCTTTGTGTTCAACTGACAATATCTCCGCTTCGGGTCCATTAAATTGGATGGAATAAAAGCGAGGATTTAGCTTAGGATCTTGCGTAACAAATAAAGCCAAACAAACCTGGCAAAAATGCACAGTTTATATTTTTTGTAATTTTTAGTTTGATTGTATAGTTTTTATTGGGACAGTCTGTATACCTTTTTTAATCGTTATAATGAGACAAATACATCGGTGTACATTTAAACTACAATTAAGGTGTCATTTTTCACAACCATGTTATGTCCAAAATTTTCATCGCTTGCGACGTTTCGTTTGATCATTTATGAGTTCGAATGTTCAAACACGCTGCCCCATAACCACTGTGTTGTAATTCTGTCCGTTTTTACGGACAGAACATACAAAATTCGAATTTCTTCTATATAGTATAAGAATAGCCTGTATATCCCGTGACCACACTCTGGAGACAAAGATTTGAAGGCGTCTGGGGTTCCCTGATCGATGTTGAAAGTTTTTTACTTGGGCTTGCCGCTTCAATTTTTCCGGCCAGTTTGGGGAAGGGGCAAACAAAGTTAACCTGAAAATAGCCGCCATTTTGCATTCAAGGACAAGGACTAACGTTGAACGATTAAAAGTTGCAAACTGAATTGTCATACACGAAAACATATAATTAGACACTTACATCTTTAAAATCGGTTATATTAGCAATTTGACCTTGACTAAAAGTGCATTGACCTTTGGACATTTTTTGCCATAGCTCCTCATTTGAAGCCAGATCTATATCAAACTATACATTTTTAGATTCCGTCTGATAAGGCGAGTAATTTCACATGCATAATAATTCAATTGTGACGGTTTCAATTTTTACCCCGTGTTAACTTTGTTTGCCCCTTCCCCAAAATGCCGGAACATTGAAGCGGCAAGCCCAAGTCAAAACCTTCAACATCGATCAGGGAACCCCAAGACGCCTTCAAATCTTTGTCTCCAGAGTTTGGTCACTGGATCTACAGGCTGGTCTTCTACTAAGAGTAGATCGAATATCCACGTAAGATTTGGCACACATACTATACTCTTGGCAACAGTTCAGATGATATAAAAATCTCAACTTGTTTGAGGTAAGTCGGGAGGATGAGGCTGTGGATCACGAAATGCCCCCTTAACATGTGATTTTGTAATCACGTAATCAATGAATTCAATATGGCCGCCAATACAATAAAGTGTCTGATCGTGATCTACTTTTGACTGCAGATTAGTATCTTGCTATCTATCCTGATGTTTTGATAGTAAAACAAGTAATTAAAACAATAGGATTTTTAATGTGATAATCAATTCCTTCATTATAGTATCCAAGATGGCTTCCGGTACTCTATAAGATGGCTATAATGGATAACTTTATTTAACCTAGAGCTGCAATGTTTGTGTATATCCTGTAAGTCAATCAGATCAGTTTACATAGAATTAGATAATCAGAGAAATCGATGCATGTAAGATGCCATCCAAGATGAGTGTCCAATTTCAAACTGCGTTTCTTCGAAAATGCTCAAGGTTCCTCGTCTGGCACCCATCGAATTCAGATTCAGCGCGGGGAAAAATCAGAAATTAAAAAAAATAGTGTTTAAAATATTATTTGTGGAGGTGGTCTAATATATTCTACAAGTGAGAAAGACACCTAATAAGGATAAGATTTGACATTTTTGTGCAACTTGGCCTACCTTGTCGCTACGATGGTTTAAGTTTACATGCAATCGATGTGGCTTAACATTTTGTAATAGTACTGCTATTTCCCGTCCTTCTTACCACGAATTGCATGATTCCTTTAACTTTGACTTCAAATCACTTTAGGTATTTCAACACAGTAAAAGGTGTCTCGGTTCCAAATTTAAGACGTGGCCTTTAAATATCTTCAACGATAGAACTTGTGTTTGAAAATATTGCCTAGGGACTTTGCCTTGGGGTAGTCTTGCATAAATCATGTGACTTTTCTAAATAACAGCCTCAAAACCGTTTTACATGTATGTACTATTGCCAAGAAACCACGGTTGCAATTTGATTATGTTCTTCTGAAATATTTCATTAAAGGTCAATGCTTTGAGCTTTTAGAGATGACTTGACATAAGACTAGGCTTGTTGAACGTTTTATTGTGTTTTCCAGCTGATTTCCGAATGTAGTCGTTCAAATAGCAAGTATACTCGATTCATCTGTATGACCCCGTCCCTTCTTGCGGAGGTGAAATTCAATGAGCTCAGGACTTCTGTTACTCAATTTATTGTGTGGAATGTTAAGGCCTGAAATACACTATTTGTGCGTTTCCAATACGTTTTGAATGCAAATTGTATTTGAGTGCAGGTGAGTGTAGTTATATTACCGGAGTGTCCTCCAACCAATCTGGTGTGGCATGTGCATTTGAAGTCTTTCATTTTCCCTCTCCGACTAATTGAATAGTCCAAAACTCCAGGGGATGAACGTATCAACGCGAATCGCAAGTAGGTAATGGTGACTCCGGCGGACGAGGTACAAAACCACGCAAGGATCAAATTGATAAAGGAGGACCTAAGAGTTCTGATCAACCAATATTTAGCACGGTGTACCAACCTTGTGTGGGGAAATACATTCAGCAATTGACATTTTGAAGGCATATCTTACAATGACCATTTGAATGACAAGAAACATTTAGCAAGGTGTAGTACCAACCTCGTGTGGGTGAAAACAGGAGAAACAGGGAACAAGACAGACAACAAACGTGCACTTTAATGATTAAGAGCACAATTTTACAGAGACCAAGCGATCCTTGGAAGCAGAGCTACAGAGGACAGACAATGTGCACTTAATGAATTAAAGAGCAACAACAACAACCAAAAAACACAAGAGTGACTATCAAAGAAATGCCAGAGCAAAAGAAGACAGAAAAATTTATTCATTAAAGTGCACTTTTGTTGTCTGTTTTGTTCCCTGTTCCTCCTGCCCCCCCCCCCCCCCACACACACACAAGGTTGGTACACCTTGCTAAATGTTTCTTCGTCATTCAAAGGTCATTGTAGATATGCATTCAAATTCAATTTGCTGAATATTATTTCAGTGATACTATCAGCGTCAACTTGCATGTTTGGTGTATAAAACCCATACTAACCAATTACCAAACCTTAGAGAATGACTTTGTCTGAAACATTCCCAAATACCTAAATCCATACAAGGAAGCTCACAATGTCGTATAAATGCACATACTAAAATGAGAACTCCCTAGGGCTAGTGTCCCAGATATTGCCTTCCTTTTCGTTTATTTAGATATCGTATTTAATTCGTAATTTCGTCTATTCTTTGCCCCATTCGTGTCCACAAAATGCCACGTCATTTTAATCTGCCATTTACAGGGGCGTTCCAGACCATTTTTAAATGGGGGGGTTGTTGAGTCTGTGTTGGGCCGACAAAATCAATGGGCCTTAATCAGAATACAAATTGTCCGGCTCGCCTGCGTCTCGCCAGGTAGACCAAAGTTTTTTTCACTCTGTTCGAAATTCTGAAGAGCGGGGGGGGGGGGTGGAGGCTGGTAACCCGCAAACCTACAGCAAAATTCATTATCGAGCTATGAAACAAAACAACCACAACGTACATGTGCAGGAGTGCACCGACGATAATACGTCCATCATCATGCGCCGACATTATACCCTATTCGCCGACAAGTCGCACATTTTTGCCGACATAATTTTGGGGACGGCTCTGGCCATTTAATCCGATCCCATACCTGCATAATTCCCCGTACTCTCGGAACACGCCAAAACTCTATAAATTCACGATCCGCAAATTCGATCTTTAAAATACTTCATAAGTCTTTTCATTTCTCAGCGATTCGGACGTCCATTTTTGGCACGGAAAGAGTCACCAACATTCCTTCCCCAAATCTAGGTCCAAATTCCAGGCTAAACTATTATTTTTCGTAAAACCACTTTAATAAGTTGTTGTGTAGGACTCCATTATTTTTTTGTTAGGCCCTAGCGTGTCATCGCAAATTCTTTGTGCATTCGTTATTCAGGTATTTCCCTAAATTCACACTATCTGCGGTTGCGAGGCTCGTTAGTTTCGAGATTATGTCCCAGTTCAAGATAATTTAAAGACTTACAATTACCTTTGTTGCCAAATGTCTAAGACTTCAGATATTTTAAACACCATTTTTAATCAATTTATAAAAAGATGGATTTTATAAACAGGGCTTTTGTGGGAAAGGTCTAGACCAGTTTTCGCCAACTCAAGATTACCCTATGATGTTTGAGTATTCGATTCCAAGTGGTAAAATCATGCCCGTTCACTGCCCGCCGCGGCTCGTGCACTGTCACGCCTAGAGAAACTTTTAATAACAACTTCAGTCATAACTTTTTAAAATCACTTCTGGGTTAACTGAGGCGTGCAGCTGTTTGCCGACCTTTTGAAGTTGCCAGAGACTTTCCATTTTATCTCAATTGCGGTGAGTAACACCACTAAGGTACCTTAGGGCGAGGATGGGATTGACAAGGCAGAGTGTACCACCGTGATCCTTGTAGCAGGACACCCTCCTTTATTGGGGCACACATTGTATGTCCTGTCCCGTGAAAAGATCCGCCGCTACGGAGGCTTAACATCCCCACTTGTACGCTATCACTATGGTCTTGACACCCCCATGCGCTTGGAAGGACTCGACCAGATGAGGTGTGTATCAGGCTGCCGGCTCGCGACTACCCTCCTTATGGGGGCAACCCTGTGTGAGGTAATGTCCGAGAAAAAGACCTGACCAGCATTCGGAGGCGTAACATCCCCTTTTTAGCTTTCACTCTTCTCTCCCAAGTTTCTCCTCAAGAGCCTCCCTCATGAGCCAAAAATGCTTTCTGCAGCAAGCAACCAAATCTTTTAATATATTTTGTCTCTTTTATATCCCTTTTATAAGTTACGAATTCATTTTTATAATTAAATTGTTTAAAGTTCTTGTTTTATATTGTTTTAAGTTTTTGGAAACGCTACGGAAAGTTAGGACGAGCCACTCTCGCACCGTGTTTTATGCTCGCCCTCCCTTATCATCAAGTTTTCTTATTTTTGTATAAGAAGATTATATTGTGCGCGCATCGTTTATGTTTCACAGGATCCCTTCTGAAATCTATCTTCTAAAATTATAAGCTTACAAACAGCCAAGGGTCTAGAATATTGTATTTGGAATATTCCTGAAACTGTACAAAATAGCATCTTTTTTGAGAACTATGGAATTATTCACCGGCTGACAAGCGTTACAGCGTCCGAGACATAGTGCGATCGCGCGTATATTGTTTTTATCTGTCCGGCGCACACTTACGTGCACGCTCACGTGATCCAAAACAGCTGATTAACAGCTGATGCATGTAAACACGCATTTCCATACCACAACAAAGTACTTTTTATGTCGCTGTCCATGAACCTTCAGCATTTTCGTAAGATCTTTATGGAACAACTTTGAAATTATGAATTTTAAATCTGGCTCTGGAAAAGCCTAGCTGAATCTAGATTTTTCAAAAGCATTTCCGCATTTCAAACATTTCAGAATTTAATAGGTTTTTATAATCTTGAAGTTAGACTTTAAATTTCAATCGAATAATACTTGCCTCGGTTTAGAGATTGGCTTGACATCTTTTTGTGCGATCAGTCTTTGTACATTTTGAAGAACATGTTTACTACACCTGCAATAACAACACAATCAGTGTTATACATCACACAACCATAAAACCTTTGCCTGTGTGCAGTTATTTCTTGTACTTTAATCACATGATTTATTATAAAAATAAAGAACAAGAGTGATCTTTAGACTTCGTATGTTCGAGTTGAAAACCATTATGGCGTCGGCCTCTTTGGAACATCATGAGTGCTACCGTATAGCAAATCGTCAGCCATCTCCTACCAGAGGTCCACGGTTGGATCTTGTTTCTTGAGGTTAAGCTATATATTTTTTTTATGACAAGTTAGATAAAACATGGTCTAATTCTTAACAAATTTTAATGCTCGCTCGCTATCCAGGTTTTAACATGCTTTTTCTCAATTATTAATCCGACTAAGGCTTACGTATCTCGCCTACAATAACAAGAAAATCCAATCGCGCTTTTTGAAATTTTTGACCAAATTATGGAATTCCTTTTGGACAATAATGTAATAAAACTAAGTTGTTTGAGAAAGCAACTCAAATCTATACTTATGGCTGAAGTGAAATGAAGTATGTAGGGGGATGTGTATTATTGTATGTGCCTATGGCATACGTGCATTTTATGTTCTTTTTGTTTGTTTGTCATGTAACTTCTTTTCCTTATGTTTAGGGATGATCCCTCTGGCCTTATTGGTCCTTCGATCGCCTCAGCAGTTGCATTGTTTCTGTTCTTTGTAGATTTAATGTTATGATATTTAAATAAATTGAATAATGGATTTGAAAATGAATGAATGTATAATTTGACAGTTTTAGAAAAAAATCTTTATCCTAAAATCTTATGTACAGGTCCAAGAGATTAAAATACCTGCCCCTTCCCACCAACTGAACCCAAGATAAGAAAGACGAAACTTCTATTTTGCAAGAAAAAAGTATGTCATGCACTTTAAATCCAATAGGAACTGTTACAATTATACACTCAATCATGAAAGAGTATTGATGTTACCACTTTCAACCTCTAATAAGTCAGGTTATTGCCACTGACTTCCTGATGCATGATTAACCCATTTAACTACGCCTACACGGCTGCAAATCACTTACGGTCGTGTTGTAGATTTCTCAGCGTTGGTTTGGCTCATTTTTTCCCAATTGTCTAAATGGCCCGGGCGTAAATGTAATGTAGGAATGTCTTAAAAGTACATTTTTGGTAGTGCTTGTATGATTTATTTTGAAATAAGCAGAGGGGAAGAAAAAGAAACAAGGAAAATAACAACACCGGACTCAGAAAGTCAAAAACGAAATCGACACGCACTTTTTAAATAAATTTGATTTTGATTTAATTCTAACAACGTTCTGGAGTTGATTTATTGCCCTTAACGCCCATCCAACGGACTTACGTATTTCATGTTCGAACTGATCAGGATGCATGTAGTACCAAAAGCTATCCCATAACGCACACCATGATAAACTAAACATATGGAGGAAGAAGAAAGAAGAATAGAATAGCGTTCGGGGATGTTAACACATGTAAGTAACCATCCTATATGGGCACCCTCCGTTCGCCAAGCCACTGGTGTGTGTATTCATTATTAAACAGTCAAAACCTTTGTGTAGTCCCCTGATTAGTGCGATAAGAACGGAAAATATGTAACTACTTCCCGACGGAAAGGGACCATGAAAGAAAAGGAGAAGAAATCTAATTTTTGATTTCTTAAAGACATTTTATAGAGATCCATTCACTACTGTTTTTCCAATAATTCTCTTCTTTTTTCTCTATTAAATTAACCCCAATATATAATGTAACACGGGCTTCGTATTAAAGGACACGAGGGAGTTTGCTGGAACTGAAGACCAAACAGGCACTCGATTCCAGAAAGAACACACATTAGAAGGAAATAACAATAATCTAATTAAATTAGTACCTTGTAACGAAAAGGGCTCGTAGGTTAGTTGTTTGGGGCTCTCATGTGTGGCGTCATGAGTGAGATCTGCCTAGTTTGGACGATTTATCACATACGTTTCTTGTAACCTCACGAAATGGTTGGGCACTGTGAAAATATAATTCCAGCGTTTCGATATCTGCAAATGTTTCCCTCCTTTGCAAGAAATAAAAGGAAACATACAAATCGTCGGCTTCACACATACTGAGGCTATCTTACAAAATACTTGTTTTTCCTAGAAATCGCAATTGAAAAGCTTCCCTTCGTAAATGCTAGACACAGCCGATTGCGTCTTTACTACCAATTCAAAGATAAATCAATGAGAAACACTTCAGATTTTTTAATTCAGTGAAATAAATGCCGGGTTATCTAGCCAACCGTACTGTTTTATATTACTGTAAACTTATAGATCAGTAGTGATCTAGAATCAGGTAATCACATATGACCTATAGAATATGACTGTAACTGTATAGATCATTATGTTAGATCAATCGTTTTCCAAACGAAGGTCGAAGATAAACACAGTAACCAGTGTGTAGCGTAGCATTCGATCCGTATTAGAAAAAAAGGCGGAATTATCGTATCAGTGTATCCCATAGTATATTAACACTACAAATTTTTCGCAAAAATGTCACAAATATGAGATAGCACAGGATGTTAATGCAGCCGACGACATGAAAGAGCCCAACCAGCAGGCCCGGTAAAAAAATGCCTGCCACCGTGCCTACATACGTTCTCAAGTATATTGACTATGACCGAGGAAGAGGAAAAAACACATTTCCACATACCAAAAGAATGCTGTATCATGATCCACAACTTCTCAATGATTTCGATTCTTTTACATGAAAATAATCATCTTATTAATTATTATTACACAAAGACGGTATTTTCGGCTTGTTCATTTAGGTGTGATTTAATACATTGATAAGCATTAATAACATGCAAAAAAAGTTGGTTTTAAAAATTCGGGGGAAAAATGGGAGCACACTTTTCTTTAAATGGCCTCAATTCCCTTAACCCTTTAACCGGTAATTGTTCTGTTAACGCCAACCAATAACCGTGATAGCATGGACATGGTGAAAATTGAAGTATATAGGAGCCCTGTTCACGGGGGCTGTTCCATCAGATGACATATTGAGGATTCAACGACAATTAATATCTGTAAACAATAACTAGTGAGAATATGTTCCTGATGAAAACAACAAAATTTCAACTCTTGAAAGAATGGTAAAATTTAAGGGAAAATTGATATACACTAAACGCTGGTATCGCCTGCTTCCCGCCTTCGAAACCAACATTTTTTTTTACTCGAACATTCAGGAATTTCAAATTTCAGATCTAGATCCATGTGTTGATTTTATTAACGTATATGCATAATCGTTTCTTTTTTCTTTTTTTAATATGCTAAAGATTTAAATTATTTATAAAAACGGGATTAAAATATCGTGGCTGGACTTTTATTCTTGGAAAAATGGGAAAAATCACGCAAATAAGCCAATTATTCATTATGTAAACTATAAATCATGTATTAATTTAAGGGGGTAGTGTAACAAAACGTGTCCTTGGCACGTAGAAGTTTCCATTTATTTTCCCGTGAATACTAAAATAAAAATGTCTGTATCTAAACGGGAGGCTTTGTTATTTCTGCTTAGGAAAGCCATATGGAATGATTATTATTGTTATTATTATGAGGAAGGCTTATACTGTTTATACTACGTTTATTTTACCCTTTCGGCAGTCACTATGTAAACCCATTTGACATTACCATGATTATAGAAGAACACAGGATCCAAGGTTCTACAGCTGCTTACCGTGACAAAATGCCAAGTCCGAGACGAAAGGCATATGTCGCGATTTAGACTAACGGCCAGATCTCATAGCGTTTACAAAGGTGACGCACCCCAAACAAGTACATAATCTTGCTAAAATAAATTGTCTAAAATTATCAAAATCAGTTCTACGCGTTTTCTCACTTCTAGTATGTGCACATTTTCTTGAAAATGAATTAAATGTCATCTCCTTTTTTCCCCTGAATATCAGTGACCAAGGGATGTACACCATGTTCCATTGACTCCAGCAAATAATGGTGCTATTGATAAGTAAATCCACCGGTTATTAATAGGACAACGGACTTCAGATTCTCTGGGACTGCAAAGCCATTGTTATTGTCCATTACGTTAAAAGCTTTTGAATTGTTTTCACCGCCCGATTTAGATTGAGCTACAGCCTCATTCACGAAGAAAATAAAACTCAAACTTCTGCTCGGAGTTCAATAACTTTGATCGTATATTTCATCATTTATTCAAAAAGGAAACGAAGATGAGCAAAAATCATGAAAGAAATTTTGATTGGCAAGTTATGACCTAACATCTTGGTGCAGAACCAACACCCATAACTTAATCATATTAATATAGGACCTCTTTTCTATTCAATTAAAAGTTTGTTCGGCACCGGTTCACCTGCATTTCATATAGGTGAATGATTTTCGATTTCTGCTATGAACCCAATAAATTGCATAGAAATGGGGTTACGCGGCAAATTACGCTTTTGGTTCTGCATAAAGATTTTAGGTCACAGTTTGCCAAACATTTTTTTCTCATGAGCTTTGTTCACCTTCGTTTCCCTTTCGAGTAAAGGATGAAATATATATTGTGAATTCCGCCAAAAAAAAAACACTGATGCCCTGCTCTCCACGGTCACGGAATTGCTCCAAATGACCTAACTATTAAGCGCGTGTTTGCTTCAATAACGCAGGCAAATGACCATTAAGGTGTTATTTTTGTTGCAGTCCAGCTAAGGGTATACTTGTACTGAAAATTGGTCTCTCCATGGTCATTTTCAGAACCAGGAACAATACAATGCTGGTAAAAAAGGTTCAGACACATGTTGGCACAAAGCAGACAATTTGAATCGGAGACCACTTTGAAAAGGGCCAACATCGATTTTAGTCATAACTTATCCAAATTTGATATTCTTCACACATTATTCGTGCATGGCCAAACCCCAAGAAGCCATTACACGGAGGCACACACGGAGATTTACTGAGGAGTCATGTTGAAAAGAAAAATTCGGAACCTGTCGGCTGTCCTAATCGGCCCTCTAGAGAAGCATGCTTGGATTGGATTAATGACGCTCCCTTAGTTTACGAATTCGGCTCGACAACGTGGCTGATAGGGGTGGAGCAGAAGTCACCTGATGGTGCATAAATTACAAGTTCATATGTTCATGAATTAAGCTGTGCAACAGACGCACCTGCTCAGATCAAAAGCAATGATTTTCTCTGAAATTTTGGATAATAGTTATTTTGGTAATAATACACATACCAATTTATTTGGATACAGAAATTATATCACATGTTATATTTCTTAGATTTATTCAGCTTCTCCTTCAAGTCCGAATTCAGCCATGTCAAATCCTGACGTGATTTCTCATTTTGGCCATTATCAGTGATTTGCTCAATAAGAAAAAAAATAAAAAGCTATCTCTAGACTATTAATGATCGGCTTTTCCCCGCTTAGTAAGTGCCATTTCCAGCCATATTTGACGCCAATCTTGGATGTCATCTTATCTTACATATATCCATTACTCTGATTACCTAATGCTCTGTAATCTGATCCGATTAACTTACAGGGATACACACAAACATTGCAGCTCTAGGTTAGATAAAGTTATCGATTCTAGCCATCTTATAGGGTACGGAAGCCATCTTGGATGCCATAATGAAGGAAATGATTATCACATTTTTTGCAAAACATTGCTTGTGGTTTTAATTAATTTCTTGACTGTCAACACATCAGGACTGATAACAAGTTACCAATATGCAGTCAAAAGTATATCACGATATTGAATTAATTGGTTATTGATTACAGAATGAATTGTCAATTGGTCACAATGAATGCTTTACTAGACACCCTAAAAAATTAAAACTTTTGACTGAATAGCAGACGAATTTTTAGTGTTTTGGTGTTCATTTTTATTTTTTAGCGTTTCCACCAAAAATGCTCATAGTTTCTCATCTGGCACCCATCGGATTCAGAATCAGCATAAAAGTGGTCTAGAAACTATTGAAAAACATATATCTAATACAACAAGATTGATATTAGTTATCAATGACTGCAGCTTGGGATATACTGTATTGTGAGAAGAATAATTGAGTAGACAACCATATTATTGTTAAATCCTGATATGTTGTTCAATATTAACGCTATAGATACTTTCAACTCAATTAATTGCAATAAATTATTTGCAGGTGTCCCAATTAATATGTCGAGAACTAATTAATGTGTTTTTGGTTTTGACAACATATCGTCGTGAACAGAAAATAATATTAATAATAACTATAATGAAGAGATACAAACGGTGCAGTAATGAAGAAGAGGAGACCATGAGTCTGGCATAGAGCCGAACATGCATAATGGCGATAATGGTGATGTTATTGATGCGTTTCACAAAGCCATTTTCACTGTAAGGTCTTTCTTCGGAATTAAATGAAATGTGAAAGTATGGAGGGTCGAATTTGACAGAATGCTACGAAAAATCGAGTGTTCCTTATGCATGGCTGAATGTGGTGTGAGGAGTTGTAGTTGCGCTGTCATATGCCCTATGTAAAACATTTTTTGTGTGTGTTTCGTTTTGTTTTGTAACCAACTGAGGGGACTTATGAAATACTCCATTTGCGCAAAACCGGTGTGAAAGCAGATATAGTCGGGCGGGAACCACAGTCCGGGGCTCCATAGACGATAACGGAATAAAGCATGAAACTAATGTTGCGTGAAGAGTCAACTGAATCGATTGCCCTATTGTTCACCATTGTTCCCGGAGTACGCCGGACAATAATTACTTCTACACCGGTTCATTCAATACGTGAACTGCACTCGTGCGTGCAGGCTCCGAGTTGGACAGGCGACAAGAAATGTAACCGGTCCCATTCACGATATATTTGGGGTTTGCGTATATTGTATATTTCAACCCTTTTTAGTTGAAAGGAGAAAGCAAAAGAAATCAGTCGAAATTTACGATCTTTTTTTACGATCTGTCGTGAATCTGAAACCAGAGTAACTGGAAAGTATGTGATCAATATAATGACGAAGGTATCCTGAAAATATCAAAGGCATGACAATAATAAGGCTTTTCACACTTAGCCGGTGATCGATCGACTTTTGCGATCGATCACCGTTTTTGAAGACTAGTACAGCCGTTTTCTGAATACTAGGCAGGTATGCGCAATATCGCCTTAGTTACGATGTAAAAGTTTCCAAAGAAAGGATTTAATGAGCTGCTACTCTCACGAAATACTTCTTTTTGAGGCATTTACGGCAGTGGTTGTAGTTGACTTTTTAAATGCTGAGGTACATGGCATCTTTTATAGTATATGACTTGTCACCTTGGTTTGTTTCCGCACAGAAATTATGAGTTTTCGGTCCATGAAATTGAACGGACAGAGTAAGGAAATTCAACATGGCGGATAGACTCTTACGTACGTGCATTTATTGGACGAATGTGTGTTGTTATTTGAGGAAGCACAACAGCGATATGTGTGTCAGAGTTTTCGAAGTATTATAATGAATTTGGTAGCTGGTTTGAAGTCTACAGACGGCGATCGATTGCAAAAGTCGATCGATCACCGGCTCAGTGTGAAAAGCCTTAATATGGCTCATGTTACCTTTCGGAATTAAAGAAGCTATAGGTTGGTATTTTATTATCTGAATAGGAAAGTAATTGACTTTAAGGTGTCTGACGTGTGATCTGTTTACGCGCAAGCTGTTTTGAGCTTTGAGCATTCAAGTTAGCACCCACTCTCGGCGGCAAAAGTACGACTTTGCATTTTGAGGTGCGAAAGTTCCACGCGCAAATACCGTGGATCTCTGTGCGTTTTGTTTGCGTTTATTTGCGCGAAGAATTAAAACAAAAACAAAGCGCGAGTCCTCTACGCCCGCATTCAGGCGCACATCCTCTACGCACGCGTTCACTGCTTTGTTGCGTACCGAATGTGCCGCGCATTTTTCTTGCGGCCCAACGAGGCGCCCAAATTGTTAAAAAAGACTAAAATTTGAGTTGTTTTAGACATTTAATGGAAAAAGTAAGTCGGTGACCCGCATTTTTTATTTCAACATTTTGAAGAACGACATCGGGACCTCAACATATTTAGAAATTACAAAATTTTATCGAGAAGTTTTTATTTTGTAGGCGATCCAAACGTCAAATTTTGACTTTTTCCATAGACTTGCGTGGTTTAAAAAGTGACAACATACCTTTTTTGTTTGGGCTATAGCTCAAAAACAAAGTCGGTGACCCCCATTTTTTTTATTTCAGGTTCTTAATCAGCACCGTTGTAAATACCATATATGTGAATTCTGGTAAAATGTATCGAGTACTTCACTAACACATCAAACCCCTTAAACTAAAAAATAAACCGTCTTAGTAATACAATAAAAGAAAAATCTCTAATTTATGTACACCTGGCAGGTAAAAGTGGAAATCTATTCATTATTTTGTCCCATCTTAAAAAAGTGGGGTGGGGCAACGAATTGACAGTTGTCAAAATGTGTAATGTGCTCCTACAAAGCATTGAACAAGTCGCCAAACATGTTTTTGGGTTGTTTGCTATGAAATACGATATTCTGTAAATATTTAAATTTTGATATTTATATTTTTTGTTTATTTTTTTTTTAATTATATTTTGAGGCTGTTACCGTATAAACTGGTAAAAACATAAATGAACCCAATGAAAACAGGGCTGTCTGATCAATAATCAATAATTAATTACTAATTTAATTGCGCTAATCTCTATTGATTTAGCATATTTATGATGAACATTATTTAGGGGAGGGAGACTTCAAAACTCAGCCGCTGGTTGACTGACGGTTCACGAACAAACTGTGCTTGAGTTTGAAGCCAGCCTTGGCTTATTTCCTGAAATATCAAAAGCATAAAAATACTTATGTGGCTTCGTTTCACAAACTCATTTATATACTTTGGTAAATCCCCATCCCTATAAAATTTGTCCTTCTTAGGCTTAATTTCGTGTGCTTTGTGCTAATCAAAATCTGGTAATCTTAAAGATTGGACTTGTTCGTAGGAGGGTGTCGCATATCCATTTCACTACATGTGGTGCAGTGGTCCGCGGTCCGCCTCATAAGCTAGGTTGTGGCTTCGAGCCCCGCTGTGGTTAATGTGTTGTGCACTTGAGAAAGCACTTTACCTCGCTGTGCCTCTCTCTCCACCACACCCAAGAGTATATGGGTACCGTTTTACTGCTTGAATCAAAATGACTCGCTGTGTCGGGAGGAGTTGTGGCGAACCCCCACAGCAACATTAATATGAGGGAGTCCTCGCCTCAAATCAAAGGACAAGTGAGATGGGGCACTTCCGCCTTCGGCGCACCATTTGCATTTGCAAATAAAAATCACAAGCCCAAGAAAAAGGTCGGTAGATCGTTTGAGGGTGTTAATGTAACGTATCTAACACGCGGGAAAGAAATCAAGCAGTGGCGTAGCCTAGGATTTTGATAGCTTAATGTGAATGAGCATTTGGGTAATGTGTATATATTGTATTTTGTTTGGTTTGTATGTTAAAGGTTTTGGCCCTTAGTTAGTGGCATGATAATACCTGGCTTTATTGGCCCTCTCGATCATCTCCTCAATATCATTACGACCGTTCAGAAACCGGGCTATGCTATGCAGACTGCGGTGATGCAGTGAGCGCCCCCATGCCCAGTTGTGTTCGGAAATGTGACCGCAGATTCAAAAGTCCACTCGATCGATCGATATCGGTCACATTCATGCAGCAGCTGGGCATGGCGGCGCTTTACTGCATCAACGCATCTGCATAAGCATAGTCCGTTTTTCCTAAATATATTGAAATAAAGTTGAATGAATGATTTTGAATGAATGTAATGTATAATGGGGAACATTTTTGAAAAAATATATTTTAGCCCTCTAACAGCGTAGTGGTACAGGGTCCATAAGAGTGCAACACCTGCCCCTCCCCCAACTGAAAAAAAGAATAGAAAGACGAAACTTCAAGTTTTCACGAAAAGTATGTCATGCACCTTAAGCAACTAGGGATCTGTTACCAATTATTACAATCAATCTGAAAATATGTTGAAAGACAACTTTCAACCTTAAATTCAGGGTCTTGCCAGCATGACTGCAGTGATTCATTTAACCCATGTAACGCGCACGTACACGCTGCAAATCACTTAGGGTCGTGTTTGATTCTCGCTTGATGATGGATCTTTTTTCCCAATGTCGTAAATGCCTGCGTAAATGTAGGTCGAATGTCTTTAAAAAGTACGTTATTGTAGCTCTTGTATGATTTAGTTTAAAGAAGCAGCGGGAGGAAAAACGAAACAACAGAAGCTAAAAGACAAGTATCTAAGTGCGTCCGTTGAGCGGTCCTGAACGAAATTCAAATACCTTGCCCCCCCCCCCCGAAACAAAAAACATGATTATCCCAGTTAATAAGAAAGACGAAACCTCCAGTATAAAAAGCATGTCAAATACACTTTTACGCCATAGGGTACTGTTACAATTATTACACTCATTATGAAGATGTTAAAAACACTTTCACCTCTTTAATTCACGGTATTCCCAGCATGACTGCAGGTCATTTTTTAAAGAGATAATTCACTGCTCCTTCCAGAAATCGCGATTGCCTCTCTGCAAATTTAACCCCATCCAATAATTACAGCGTGCTGGCAAATTGCTTCAATATTAAAGGAAATTTTCTGAACTGGGGACCAAAATACGCAACGTATTTCCAGAATAGGACCATATTATATGAATCGAATACCAAAAGCTAAAGTTTTGACCTCGTTAAAACGAAAAGGGCTCGGTAGGTAAAAAAGTTGGGTTTCCTCATGTGGAGAGTCATGACTTGAGTCCCGGCCTTTACTTTTAAATTTTAACACACCTTCTATACGTTCATAACCTCCTGATGTTGGGCAGCGTTGGATATAACATAGCATGCAATGTTTCCTTTTCAGCTAAAAAAAGGAACATTACATGGTTAAGGCCCAACCGCAGGGCCCGCGGTAAAAATAACTGCTCCTTGCCTACAGCTTAGACACCGGCTCGTTTTCGACAAATCTAATTTCCTTTCAATTTTGTTCTCAATTATGATTGACTATGACCGAGAAAGAACAAAAAAGCACATTTCACACCAAAAAAAAAATGCTGTATCATAGTACAGAGAAATCCTGATGCCAAACACCCCATGATTTTGGCCTTTATTATAAATAGATTCTAAATTTTTATCACCAAAATGTGTTGAAATTCACTTTTTACATCATTATCATCGTCGTGGAATCATAGTCGTTGATTCTATAACCACAAAGGTAACAGATTGGTCGAACAGCGTGCATTCAGATGTACTCAACCCCTGTGAACCTAGGTTATCTGAATAAAACCACTCCGGAGTGGGTTTATTACAAAAACCATTCCATTTACACATAAAGGTGTTGATTTGGACTTAATAATGTCAGGTAAGAGTTAATGCTTGTAAACTCTTTTTAAACTCTTTTAAAAATGTGCAAGTGTTTCTTAAATTCAACCCTACTGCTGTCCTATTAGAAAGCATGCTTGGATTTTCAATATACGACAGAATTACTAAATCATCTTATTATTACACAAAGACGGTGTTTTCGGCTTGTTCATTTTAGGTGTGCTTTAAAACATTGATCATGTTGGTAAGCATTATTAACGTGCAAAAAAGTTGGTTTTGAAAATTCGGGGAAAAAATGGGAGCAGACTTTTCTCGAAATGGCCTCAATTCCCTTTAACCTACCAGTAATTGTTCTGTTAACGCCAACCAATAACCGTGATAGCATGGACATGGTGAAAATTGAAGCATATAGGAGCGCTGTTCACGGGGCTGTTTTATTAGATGACGTAGTGAGAATTCAACGACAATTACTTAATGGACAATGTGTTATAAATAGGGAGTATACGTTCCTGATGAAAAAAATAAAATCCCAAATCTGAACCCCGCGGGTTCTGAACTTGAAAGAATCTTAAAATAAATTTGAGGAAAAATTGATATAATACGCTAAACGCTGGCATTGCCTGCTAATTCCCGCCTTACGAACACATATGTTGTTCACCGAACATTCAGAATTTGAAATTTCAGATCTAGATCCCATGCGTTGATTTTTTTTAACATATGCATGCATAGTCGTTTCTTTCTTTCTTTTTTTAATTTACTACAGATTTAATTATTTTATAAACGCGGTAAAATCAAAATATCATGGCTAGACTTTTATTCTTGGAAAAATGTGAAAGCACGTAGGTAAAGCCATATTCATTATAGCTAGATATCAGTATAATTTAAGGATAGTGTAAAAGTCGTGTCTGGCACATAGAAATTTCCATTTATTTTTCAGAGAACACTAAATAAAAAAAGTGTTTGTACTAAACGGAAAGCCAATATGGTATATATTCTCAGAGGAAAGGTTTAATAACTGTTTATAACAGTTTATACGACGTTTATTTTTTACCCCTTTCTGCAGTCACTGTGTACCCCCTTTGAAAATTACCATGATTATAGAAGAACACGGCTCCAGGTTCTGTCTGCATCGCTTACCGTGACAAATCCAAGTCCCGAGAACGAAAGCATATGTCGCGATTTCATAATAAGTGTTTAGATTGTATACTAGTGCGCGCGAAAACTAACCTTATTCTCTTATGTTTTTCCTAAGTACTTTCAACTCTTCCATATCCTGTCCACCTATTATTCCTTTCCCTGTAAAACATGATTGAAGTTTATAACAACGTGGGTTCTTATCTTTAACAACTCTCGTCTTAACAAGGGGGGGGGTTGGTTTACCACCCCCCCCCCCCCCCTGACTTCGCTCCTGGTGCGCTAAAATGCTAAACGAAACTTTCGTAAAAGCTTCTAGGTAATCGTTCTCTCACCTTTCGGTCATTTTAGCGAACAAATGTGAAGGTCGACCTTCACCGGGGTTAGGGTATTCCGTCAAAGTCGAAGGTAGGGGGGTGGTTGGCCACCCAAGGATATTTTCTGGTGCATTTTTTGAAATATTATGCACATAATGGCTCTAAACTCTATTTTTATGTAAAACTATCCAAATCCATCATTTAGACCCGAAACCGCATGAAAATCCGATATTCTTTCCTGCGATTTTTAGCGCAAAATTGGATTTTTACCTATTTCCTGTGGAAAAATGCCAATTTTGCCGACTCGCGGACTTGCTGACGTCATGTGACGCCATCTAGGTATGTTTGGTACTTAGTTTGGTATCATGGAAAGAGGAGGATCATAGCTATCATTGGTATCAAACTCATAAGCATCGGGTTCTTTATAACAAATTCCTGCGATGGGGTACCACCCCCCCCCCCTTGTAAACCGTGTTTTACAAAAAGACAAAGGCTTGTTAAGACGGGTTAAGCCTCTTTTTTTCCACATTGGGACGGGAGCCCAGAAGGTTTTATTATGCGAAAAGCGCCGGAATAGCTGACAACATGGTTGAAAAGATCTTCCACCCACATTATATAAATACAACATTTCTGCCGGGTCTGGGCCGTGGCTTTCCCGAGATATCAAAGATGACGTCCACAGTGAACACCATAGTATAGTCCAATCATATTACACATAGTTATGTTACTGGACCCAATAAACCCCATTTCTGACACTCATTATCTCTGTTTGGAGACTTTCAAAGAGCGGAATTTTCTATCACTATATTCAGAGAAGTAGGGGGTTGTTTTTTCTCATCTCCCACCATCAGTGTGTACAATACACCACGCACTCATCATTTGTATTATTCAAGTATAAGGATAATTTCCAAGATTGGCAAAAGTACACTTATCGCTACTATAGTATGTTTACCATGGGGGATTACATTATGACCTTGGTCTCATCAAGTGTTAACTCAACATAGTTCATCAAACATCCTGTTCCCTCTTACAGTGGACACACTATATCTACCATAGTGCATTTACCACAGGACTATATCATGGCCTTGGTCTCCTCTAGTGTAACTCATGTACTTTATAACGCTCATTTGACATTTTCTAGTGGACCACACTATAACTATCGTTTACCACCGAATTAACACCCTGACCTTGTTTCCTACAGTGGTTAACTCAGTGTATACTTCGCTTTGTCAAATGTCACGGTCCATCTTAACAGTGCACATTCTAATATCCTATATTTTAGGGTTCTTGTACCGGCAGTACCTGCAGCTAATGCAACTACAGTCATTCAACAATACTTTGAAGTGACTTGAGTCTGAGTTTTGCAAGACCATCATTGAACCAATGCCTTCCCCAAGACAACTCCTAAAATGTGAAGTCATGATTGATTGCCTGCCGCTCTTTCTCAGGATAATTCATCCTAGCTGAATGCAAAACAATGGGTTTGCTTTTACGATGGGTTGTGCTGGGCCATTTGTTGTGGCAATTTGTTGTACATGAGCGACATGTCTTTGAAATGTTACCATTGTAAGTCACTACAAGACTTATTGAAGTATTGAACTAATTACTCATTAAAATTTGCTCTCTGTGGTGCTATACGTGATTTTTTTTTCTTTTGCTAAGCTATTATTCGACACCAGTAATTTTTGACTGGGGCATCGATACATATTTGACATCTTTAAGCAGCAGTTATGTTCAATATTCCCATCAAGTTTCCAGTAAATTCCTGGGGGTCGAATTCTCATTACAAGTTTCATTGCCAGATTTTTTTTTCTAGCCACAGCTAAAACCCCTGAAATAATACTTGCAGGATCCATAACCAGTGTGAAAGAGCTATGTGCACTTTAGAGGTAACGTAGTTTTCGGTATTTCCAATTTCATTATCATTAGTGATATAAAGGGAGTTCGGGAAATCAAAATTTCTATTTCTTTAAGATATCAAAGCTCTTTTGGAACGAACAAAGTACTAATGCAATACTTATTCAAAAAAACCCAGCAGGACTCCTGGTAGAGTATCAAATTTACAAAATGTCTTTTAGAATACTCTATACAAATGTACTCAGTCAGTCTTTAGAGGCACACAAGGAGATTTACTGAGGAAACAATCGGCCCTATAAAGAAGCATACTTGTATTTTGATAATGACCGCTCCCTCAGTTTTACGAATGCTGCCTCCAAGAACTTACTGATAGGGTGGAGCAGAATTCCACCTGATTGCCGCATAAGTTACAAGTTCGTATATGTTCATGAATTAAGCTGTGCAACAGACGCACCTGCTTAGATCAAAAGCAATGATTTTCTCTGAAATTCTAATATTAGTTATTTTGGTAATAATACACATAATTACTTGGATACAGAAACTATTATCACATATTATATTTATTAGATAAAAGAAAATGCTTTTTATTCAGCTTCTGCTTCAAGTCCGAATTCCGCCATGTCAAATCCTGGCATTATATGTCATTTCAAATGCACTATCAGTGATTTGCTATATCAGAAAATAAAATACAAAAGATATCTCTAGACTATTAGTGATCGGCTTTTCGCCGATTAGTAAGTGCCATTTCCAGCCATATTGGACACACATCTTGGATGTCATCTTACAGTTATGGATTACTCTGATTACCTAATGATATGTAAACTGATCCGATTGACTTACAGGGATGTACACAAACATTGCAGCTCTAGGGTAGGTGAAGTTATCAGTTGTAGCAATCTTGGATTCTATAATGAAGAAAATGATTATCACATTTTTGAAAAACATTGCTTGTGTTTTTAATTAATTTCTTGACTGTCAAAACATCAATGAAGATACCAAATTACCAATTTGCAGTCAAAAGTACATCACGATCATGCAGACACTTTATTCTATTGGCGGCCATATTGAAATAATTGATTACGCATTGATTATGAACACCCTCAAAAATTAAAGCTTTTGAGTGAATAACAGACGAATATTTAGTGTTTTGGTGGTCATTTTTATCTTTTGCGTTTCTACAAAAATGCTCTCAGTTTCTCATATGGCATCCATCGGATTTAGAATCAACATAAAAATGGTCTAGAAACCATTGAAAAACATATATCTATTAAAACAAGGTTGATATCAGTTATCAATGAACCTGCAGCTTTGACTATACTGCATTATGAGATGAATAATTGAGTAGACGACCATTTTATTGTTAAATCCTGATATGTTGTCCAACGTTGACGCTATAGCTACTTTTAACTCAATTGATTGTAATAAATAATTTGCAGGTGTCCCAATGAATATGTCGAAACCTAATTAATATGTTTGGTTTTGACATCATATCGTCGTGAACAGGAATTAATATTATTAATAATTATAACGGAGAGATACAAACGGTGCAGTGATGAAGAAGAGGAGACCAGGAGTCTGGCATAGAGCCGAAAATGCAATGGCGATAATGGTGATGTTATTGATGCGTTTCACAAAGCCATTTTCACTGTTAGGTCTTTCTTCAGAATTACATGTGAAAGTATGGAGGGCCGAATTTTGCAAAATGCTACGAATAATCGAGTGTTCCTTTTGCATGGCTGAATGTGGTATGAGGAATTGTAGTTGCTATGTCATATGCCCTATGTAAAAAAAAAATTGGTTTTATTTTTTGTTTTGTAACCAACTGAATGGAAGTATATATGAATACGCCATTTGCGCAAAACGGGCTTCATTCACTATGTGAAGTTCACTCGCGCGGGCAAGCTCCGAGTTGGGCAGGTCACAAGCAGAAGTGACCGGTCCCATTCACGATATATTTGGGGTTTGTGTAAATTGTATATTTCAACCCTGTTTAGTTGAAAGGAGAAAGCAAAGAAATCAATCGAAATATACAATCTTTTTTCAAAGTATGTGATCAATATTGACGAAAATATCTTGAAAATATCAAAGGCGTGACAATAATTATGGCTCGTGTTACCTTTCGGAATTGAAGAAGCTATAAGTTGGTATTTTATTATCTGAATAGGAAAGTAATTGATTTTAAAATAAAACTAAAACGGCTTGGTGGAAAGGCGCGTGTAGGGCTCGAAAATCCGAGATCTCAAGTAATAGAATAAAAGAAAACTCTCGAATTTATGTACACGTGGCCAGCAAAAGTGCAAAATCCATTATTTTGTCCCATCATCTTAAAAAAAAGGGAGAGCGTGGCCTAGCGGTTAGGGTGCTTGCCTCTGGCGCAAATTACCATCAAAATCCCCGGGTTCGAATCCCGGTGGGGTCGTGGCACTTGCTGGGATTTATTCGGGTACTATCAATTCTGGATTTGATCTGTATACCAGCTATTGATTAAATACAGAATACCGCTCTCCTCCATGGTTCACTTGGAATTGGGCAAATGGATCATGAAAGCATCCCGTCCCTCGGAGGGGACGTTAAGCCGTCGGTCCCGTGTACAGAGAGTCACAACTGTACATGTACATCGCAGTCAGTGTCGAATAAGAGTAGGGTGTAAACCCCTGACTGTTCCCAATCCGCCCCAGCCTCAAATAGCGGGCCATGTTAGGAGCGTCCGTATCATGGATACACGCGGCCCTGGATCAGCACACTAGCTGAACAAACCCTGACACCACCACAAAGCCATTACCAATGACTTGTGGATACGAGCAAACAAAAAAAAAAAAAGTGGAGTGGGGTGACTATTACATGGACACCGCTTGTCAAAATGTGGGTTGTATGTGTGGTGTGCTCCTACAAAGCATTGAACAAGTCGCCAAACATGTTTTTGAGTTATTTGCTATGAAAGACAAATATTCTGTAAATATTTTTATTAAAAGGGAATGGCCCGATTTAAGGATATGAAGTTTTCATCTTGATAGATTGGCCTTCACTCCAAAACCCCATCTGTTAAGTTTCGCGCCGATATTTCATTCCGTTTTGATGCGAGAGTTAAAACGTGATTTTGTAAGCCCCATGAGCTATTAATAAATTAATATTGGTCGACCAAAATGGGCACATTTTCGCTCATAACTTCCAAACCAAACATCCTTTGGCTATAAGATTTCACACGGTAAATGAGAAAAATAGTAGCTTTTTTCGGATACCAAAATGTTGACCACTTCCGGTAAAATCTGAGGCTTCTGGGGACGAGGCTATTAGCGATCGGGCCATGGACCTTTAAATTTTGATATTTCTATTTTTTGTTCGTTTCTTTTTTTTCTCTCTTTTTATTTTTTGAGGGAGTAATTTTATAAACTGTCAAAAACATAAATGAACGAAATGAAAACAGGGCTGTCTGATCAATAATCAATAATTACTAATTTAATTGCGCTAATCTCTATTGATTTACCATATTTATGAGGAACATTATTTAGGGAGGCTTCAAAACTCAGCCGCTGGTTAACTGACGGTTTATGGCGGTTCATCAGTGTTTCATTGTTACAATAGAAACACTAGTTCCAGGCGGAAATAACCGGACACTGACAACCAGCGAACAAACGGTGATTGAGTTTGAAACAACCGCTTGGCTATTTTCTGAACTATCAAAAGCAAAATACTCATGTGGCTTCGTTTCACAAACTCATTTATATACCTTGGTAATTCCCCTTCCCTATGAAACTTGTTTTGATGTCCTAAGGCTTAATCTCTTGTGCTTTATGCTAATCAAAATCTGGTAATCTAAAAGATTGGACTTGTTCTTGGGAGGGTGTCACATATCCCTTTCATCCTCCTGTGGATTTCCGCTTATATGGATCAGTGATAGCTACGCTATTCTTTAGAAGAAGGGTACTATAAGACCCATTTAAACAGCAATGTTTGTAAACATGTTAGGGCCTGGTATCTTGAAATAGGTCGGCCTGACTGTTACACACTGGAGCTCACTGGGCAATTGTATCTGTTAGAGTTTAATACTATGGGCCATAACGATTCGCAGGCATGGATTCGCAGGCAACAAAAGAAGTGACGTAGGATGTTAACTGGTCTATACCCTACATTGCAAGAGTCCACAAGGTCGTCAATAGTGGTAGGCCCCTACCCACTTTACTCTTAGCATGCACGTATTTGACTTTTGATCTTCTGTATTTTGTCACAATCCCTTCTTCTTGATCTTGTATTGGAATATTTCAACACGATCTTATTACGGCGAGTCATTAAAGACCTCATAGATGAAATATATAACATAATGGATGGACATGAGATCATATCAACAATATGAAAAAAGGGACAAGAGTTATGGAGTTCCTTTAAATATGTAATTTAAGACTTGGTTTATGCATTATCCTCTGAAAAAATTAATTAAAAATTGTGCCGATATAAGCGATTATACGGTAGGTCCAGGATTTCTTAGTGCGAAACAAATTTCCTGTGTAGATTATACGGTCAATTTGTTTGGACGTAAATCAGAAGGTATTTTTGTACTTTGTAGGATTAAAGGTTAATGGATTTCACCATGCGAATGTGTACGAAGGAAATGAAAGACCCCAACTAAATGGCTAAGAAAAAGGTCGGTGGATCATCTGAGTGTGTTAATTTAACGTATCTAAATAACGATAAAGTAAGGCTCAAAAAAGTGTACGGACCTGTGTTAGAGACTGCTTTAAATTAGTCTATACTCGTGTTATACTATACGTGCAACACGATGGCGCGCCGTTTTGGCGGGAAGCGGGCGTACGTTCTAAACTGTCCAAGAAATTATGAGCCAGAGTATAGTCTGGTTAAGATCGGTTATTTCGCTTAGAAATAGATATTGACTTCCAAATATAATAGCTACTTAAAGGGGCATGGCCCGATTTAGTCATATCTAGTCAGTTTCATTTTGATTGAATGACTTTGACCAAAAATCCCACTTGGACAAAATCGCATATTTTAGTCATTACTGTCCGTACGGACACTTATTACTACACGTAATTGAATGGGGATTCATACCTTTGAACATTGCTCTTTTCTGTCTTTACTGACAAATTCTCAGTTGGAAAAAATAACTTACAAGAAATCTACAGACGTATCCTTCACTTTTAAGCTATTCCTGCAAATTTCAAATATGTTGACTCTTTTGGATAGATCGCTGACGACCAAAATGGTTCACATTTTTGCTCATAAAATCCAAACCAAACATCTTTTAGCCCTAAGATTTCACAGGGTGAATGAGAGAAATAGTAGCATACTTCATACAAAATGTTGACAACTTCAGGTAAAATCTGGGGGTCTGGGGAACGAGGCTATTTGCGATCGGGCCATGTCCCTTTAAGAAATTCTTATGTATTTTCGTCATGTGTATTATACTTTCAAACGCATGCGTATTCAATATGCAGACACATTTCCAGTCTTGTAGGTATGGGAATCTCGCTTTATATTAAATATTTTGCACTATCAAGCAAGGATTGAACGTGTTATCTGTGTAGACCTTTGGAATTACGAGCTCAAAACGTGGGACTCACAATATCCCGATTAGGATTATAGATATTGACTTAAAGATGCAAAGATTTTGAGGCATTTATATATTGTGTCATGTATGGTGATTTCATAAAGATTAGACACTCAATATCTCTTACCTTGTAATTGGCTACAGAAATGTATTAAAAGTGAAACCAAAGGTGAGTTTGGTTTGCTATTATTTCAATTCTTAAAACCTGGCTGAATATCGTATTTGCTCCAATATGAAAATTTTTAAAAATAACATTTTTGGTACCAAGGAATGTTAAAGCTTTACATCAGTCGAGGATTTCGATTTTTAGGGACACCTAGTATGTGATATCTCTCGTTGCACCTTTAAATCAACCAACCGAAAAATTAAATACCGAAAGCATACGGAGTTTGGAGCAGCACTGATTTTTTAGCACCTACCTTGCTACCAACTTTAATAGGGCGAGGCAAAATTGGTGCCCTGTACTTGGTATATTTAGAGTTTACATTACAGATTATTTTTCACCGCAATGATTAACGGGTCATTGGTAAAAGCGGCTCTATATCACTTATACTTCTTGGAAGCTAAATGGAAGCTGAAAAGCACAAGAAAAGTGCATGCCTATTATTTAAAACATTGCATTAAATTGATTTTCGATTCATCAGGATATGTTTAAAGTGTAATGGTAATGCCAGTTATGTTATAAATACACAAAATACTCGTAGTCGGGTACTTGATAAGTAAAATTCCTCACCATTTATTGAAGGCACATTCAAATATTTAACCATTTTATAACATATCTTCAATGCTTACAACTTGCACACAACCAAACCCGCATGCTTTTCACCATTTTTGAATGGTGTTAAGGCCTTGTTAAAGATTTGGGCTTATGATATTTTGTGCAACGAAACGAAACGAAACAGATTTTTAAGGTGGGAAGAGAGGTAATTTTAGAAGAAAAAAAAATAAACACTGGGAATATGCAAAGTAATGTCAACTTGACTCAAAAACTTAGTGAAAGTATTTCAGAAGAATCTTACAGTTAATTTAAATCCAAATAGTGCAAAGAAAATCTGTTTCGCCAAATATCACCTCCTATATATAGGACCTAATATTTTGCGAAACAGATTTCATAAGCACTAAATAACTACATCAGATGTACCCTCTTGCAAACAATCATTCAAAAGAAAGGTATTTTATGAAAAAGAAGTGTTGTACAAGCCAAAACATCAAATCTTTCAGTGGAAATCATTAGAGTACAGCGGATATAGTTACTGAGAAATCTGTTTCGCAAAATATCAGGTCCAATATAGGTGAGATTTTGCGAAACAGATTTTCTTTGTACTATTTGGATTAAAATTAACTACTGAAATACTTTCACTAATTACTTTGCATCTTCCCAGTGTTTAATTTTTTTCTTCTAAAATTACCCCTCTTCCCACCTTAAAAATCGGTCTCGTTTCGTTGCGCAAAATATCATAAGCCAACTTGTTATTTGACATATTAAAAAGATTCAGCTCACTTTTGACCGTCACAAGTGGTAGACTTTACATGATTTGAGCTGGATGTAAGGGACGTCTCCTTAGATATCAAGGGGTATGGGCATAAAAAGTTTTTGTAAAAAATATAGCTCACCCGTGGTTGACCAGGGCGACTTGTTGTTTTTTGTTTTGTTTTACTGTCCCTTTTTAAAACTATTATTTAAAAAAGTCACCGATTGACGCCGTTTTCCGAAAAAATCAGATTTTGTTCACAATTGTTCGCAATTTTAAACTATTTTTTTTATCTTTTGTTTTCAAACGTGTGCAGTTGTGTATATCAACATTCATTTGACCCTCATTTTTGTTCCATGTCTCATTAAATAACTCCCATTTTAGGAGCTTATCACAGAAAGACGCCCATTTTGGGCCTCAAATCTCTCACCATAAGATCCCTATTTTTAAATTTTTAGTCCCCACATCTCCTTCACTTCCAAAGTTGAGTGCCTCCCGGGAGATTCACTTCAAACATGTCAAAAGCGATGTACCACTTGTAAATTCAGAACTGAAGAGGAACGTTTTTGGCTATAGCAGGTGTAATCGCCATCATCAGGACGTGTTTATTTACCTTGTCTTATGGGAATTGAGACCATCTTGCCAGAATTGTTGAGTATAAAATGCAAGTTATCATTTTAAATGATAAAGATAAATATATCCAATATTTTCCTAAGATCTTTAAAGCTAAATGAAAGCAATACATGTGGTTGGAATAAAAAAAAATCCAGCAATAATTACTTAAATTCACAAGAGGTTCATTCGCCATTTTGTGTGTGCGTGCATGAGTGTGTTGGGGTGTGGTGTGGATGTGCAAAGTGAGTCTGTATAGTGTTTGAGATGTTGTCGACAAACTGTGCCCGTGACGCACAGTAAATTTCCTCATCTCATAGTGGCAGCTATATATTCACGGCAGCTATTATGTTAGGCCCACATTTGGTTTATTCCGATAATGTATTGATATTACAAAATATAGCTGCTCTTTGAGATGAGGACTGCAGTTGGTTGACGACCTCTCAACTTGAAGAAAACGTATAAACCGTATGTTTCTATATAAATAAATTTATATTTACACCTTATAAAAATACAAAAAGGAGCATACTTTGTAAAATGTACAAACCAACCATGCAACCAGAGAACAAGGAAAAGAATTTAAGACAAAATAATAATGCGTAGTAATATGGACTGACGGGTAATATGGACCACCCCTTTAACTCTAGAAACAGAATGTTAAGTTTGGTGACGTTATTTGAACATTGATAACAACAAATGTGAACGTTTGCAGAGGGTGCAGTGATATGTGTGACAATAAAAAATTATGGTCATATTTAAATCCATGTCTTTTCTAAAAATATGCATAGCCGATCTTTGCTCGTGTTAAATGAAGTGTTGGTTAGATGGTATTTGTTAGGCATATAACAGGGGTACTTGTGTGTACTTTGATACAGCATGATACAAGATTTGTGTCTATCGCGGGTAATATGGGCATACATTAATATTATGGACCTACTGTAACCACGTGTTAACATTTGCCAGCACCTGAAACAAGTGGATAAGAACCATGGATCAACCGATGGATAAGATAAAAATATTAAATTTATGATAAACGGACAAAAAAATGAAAACAGTTTTTAAAATGTCAGATTTGCTTATGATAGTCTATATTACCTCACTCCATAGAAAATAACAGCGGTTCATATTGCCCCGAGAAAATTTTCAGAAGCGCATATCTTTTACTTGGTTGTATGGATGTCTGATTACATAGACTTAGCTGTGCGCCAAAGGTAGAATTTTATGGCAGTAAATCATTACAAATCGAAATAGTATTTTGAAAAATTCGAAAATCCTTACGGGGTCCATCCATATTACTCCGCTCTACCCTATCTCTGTTTACGCAAAACCAAAATGGTGAATCAATTGTCAAGATAATATAAAACTGATTTAGTTAACATATACCACGACTTTGGTCTAAAAATAGCGCTACGGCTTTGTTACATTTCTGAACAGATTTAAAAAAGCAAGACCATATAAAATTGATTATCGATCATAGAAAGGTTGACGTATGAAACATAATGTAAACCTCGTTATACCGATAAATAAAATATGCCTGCTCTGCTGCGTGCACAAATTTTAGAAATACACAATACTGTAACTACCGTTCGTTCATTATTGCACCCATGCAAAAACATAAGGGAACGTTCATTATTTACTCGGGGGATAATTTAAATTTTACTAGATGAAAATGTTCCATATCCCTTTCTCGCTCACAGTCTTTTTACCTCCCCCCCCCCCCCAGCTTCACAAACATTTGGACCAATTACCTTCGTGTTTTGTTTGCTTCTAAGCAATAATATTAATTCACTCCATAACTTTCCTAGCTTTCACACTTTAAAAAAAAATAATTCTAAAAGGAATGGGTAAAAAATACAATAGACGACAAAATTATTTGACACGCTTCTTACTGCATTAGCCAAACCGGCCATTAACAAAATCACCATGGTGCCTCTATTTCCCGCCATAATAATTTTGCCCTTTGGGGTCACATTATAAATGGCGTAATGATTTTTTTTTTTTGCTAATTAATTTGACTAATTTCAAAAGCAGAAATCTAGACTAAAGGCGGTCATTTGTAATTATGAAATTTGCTGAAGGCAGTGGTTGTGTTATAAATTTAATTCCACTCAAGACCTCGTCTTAGCATAATTTTGGAAGATAATCACGTCCACACAGAATCGTCTGCACGTACACTTATATAACATTTGGATAGCTCGATGTTGTTAACAGAAAATATCACCCGAACGATATTTTCAAATATCGGGCGAGTCGAAGACGAGCCTGATATTTTCTTTGCGAGGGCGATATTTCTGTAATCAACCGCAAAAAGACACCCAGTAATAATATTATTATTATGCAAGATTAGAAGAAGCTAACTTGTCAAAAAGAGTTTTAAAATGGGTTCGAAACTAATAAATTGACAGTATTTGCTTGATGAGTTGCATGACCAAATGCCCAATAATTTTGCGTATTGTGCAGTGTTGGGCGGTACGCGCTAGTCGCACAGCGGTATTGCACCACATGGAAACTTCTGATGCATAATATTTCAAATTACTGACAAATATATCAATATTGTGTGTGCGTACGCGTGCTGTGCTTTGTGCAAATCGTCTACGCCAAATGGCACATTGGCACAGATAGTCGCTTTGCACATAACACATGCATGCGCATGTGTGTAAGTAATTACGTGTGTTGAGATGTATGTTTAGGTATGTGTGTCGCTGTATGTGTGGGTATATGGAATCTGAAATGGCTATGACACATGGAATCTGAAAATTGCTATGACACATGCGTTGACCATGAAAGGTTTGAATGATATCAGCATTGCGACAAAAGACTCAAGTGTGCTTAAAGCGGCACTGGCACATTTTCACAAAATAATGAAATTACTTCAATTTGCTCTCAAATGATAGTCTAGGCCATTGGAAGAACAGAGATATATTTTACACATAAAAATAACATACCCCAAAACAGATAGGGACATTGATATGAGGATAAAGACATCCAGGTAATTTGTAGGCCAACTTTTAAGTTTTCCATAACTTTAATCAACAAATGTGTATATTACATGAATATTTTTGACTCGTACTCACTGATATTAAAACCACAAAGGTTATAGACCGATCAGTGTGCATAGCGTGGGAAACATGCATACGGCGTGCGTGTTCTTGTGTTAAACGCCATTTTCGTCGTCTGCTGAATTTAACGTCGCCGGCGACGTTAAATAATAAAATCGTTCTGTTACCCATAAGGAAGCTGATTTGGTCTTAATCATTTCGGGTGAGGGCTTTTGTATATAAAAGCAACCATGCAAATATATCGATTTTGAAAAATCTTGAGGGCGCACTATTTTTCAAATGTGCCAGTGTCTCTTTAAGTGTGTGCTTTTTTGTAGAAGGTGCCTTACAACTGCTTACTTGTTTGCCCCTGAGAAACTTACAAAGAAAAAACACAATATCGACTGCTTCGAGCCCAAATTGTGAAGTACAAACATTTTCCAATAAAATGAGTCACTATAATTTCCTTCATCAAATGTTTCACTTTAACTTACTACTCCACTACCAAAGGTTATATTGGTGTAAAGATTCCTGACCATTTCTGATGTAACTTATGTGATCATATATTGGCGTACACCTGTGCAAACAATATTCGCTTAAAGGTCCATGGACACGGCTGAGTAGACTTTTCTTAATTTCTTACATTTTCGTACCTCAACAGTATCCTGATCACATCGCAACACAGATTTTTAAAAGTAAACATCGGAAAAGTGTTAAATTTCAAGGACAAAAATACCCCACGGACAGGCCCTTCTGCTGTTTTCGCGAACGCGTCTCAAGATGCTGGAGTTGGATTTGACCCCGTTAATGACGTCAGAGTAGCAAGTTGTAAACAAAGCTCACACGTGGGCTAACCGCACACATCGTCACACGTGCACAGTGCCGTGCATAACAGCAGGATCAATAGGACATCGACACCATGCGTTACTTCATGGCGTACTTCATTGCTTGACGACGAAAAAACAGCCGTCAACAATACAGCATATTATTATCGTAATTTTAAGGCACCAAATCAAGAAAAATGCCATACAACACATACCACCCATACCGCGAGAAGTCAACTGTGTACGTATACATGCAAGAAAACTGGGCCACGCGCGAGCGTGTTATTGTTATGGGGTTCCACGCGTGACGACTAGGACGCGTATTTGCTACTCTGACGTCACTTCAGGGTCACGCTGCCAGCGCGATAATCACTTTCGTTTTTGAATTTCCTTTAAAAGCTTGTCTGAAACACATGATATTATGCCCAATTTTTATCAAATCTACGGTTTTTCAATTACTGCTTCATGCAGATTTTACCCATACCAATACATACTGTGAATAAAGCCATTTTTTGGTGGTATTATAAGTATGTTTAAAGCATGTCCATGGACCTTTAAATGCTTCACGCATGTTCACCTCGACAAATTTGTTACTGAGGAACACTAGAGTACGTGCTCAGCTAGGCACAAGAAGTACCTAGCTAGTGGTGCACTCTGGAGCTACATTCAGTCCATTGGCATGTACTAGGTGACTACTGGAAACATCAAGTATCCAGCTACTGCGGACCCATTAGTCACCTATCAGTCATTCGAAAGCCGACTCTGGTCACTTGGTTCTCACAAAGAATCTGATTGTTAGGACATGTTAGGTAAATATACAGTCAGCACTGAGGTAGACAATGAGAAAATGAAGTATTGTTTGAAATATTTTGATCTAAAACTGGACTATATATCGAATCAGAAAAGCGTTCCGTTTATTCTCTATACTATCCCTGTCATTTACCTTTTTCAGGGAAGTTTATATTTGTGTCATTGGCTTGAGGTACGTCTGCCAATATTGCAAATGCAATGGATCATGCCAAAATGACTCATCTTGTGGAAAACTATTTTGTACTAAGCATAGTGCTCGAAGCATTCGATGTACTCTTTTAAGGTTCACTCATATGTAATTCCAACAACCGGACGTCTATTGTAGACGAATTAGTTTTGGCAACGTGTTCATTATACGTACGGCCTTTATTCCGTTGTCGTTTACCCTTTTTGCCTTTGTATAGCCAATCCACCTATCAAGAGTTGTCTGAAATATCGGATCTGCATCTATTGATGCCAGTAACTGCAGCTGAGCAATGTGAACGGAGTGATAGCCCCATCTAGCCAAATTTGGCGCTTTTTGTAAGGTCACATGTCGGAGGTCATAAATACTTCCGGAACCAGTGTCATATAAATGCAACATGTGTTTTAGTGAATTCATGCCTTCTGCAAAGAGTCGTTTTGCTTCGCGCCCTTCCTCAGCACTTGCAGTGTTTTTGAGATCGTATAACCCAATGAGGCTAAATATGAAACCGTTGAGCACAAATGAGCTAGGCGTAGTCGGATACTCCTCGTACCAAGGAAATATATCTAGGAATTTCGCTAAAACACCACCTTGAGATGAAGGAATTGAATATAGTTTGGTTGCTTTCAATGCTGCTTTCAGGTAACTGTGGCTGTTAGTGACCCTGTATGCCCGTGTGAGGGTGGATATAGATTGACCCTGCGCCATTGCCGAATACCACCCTGGAGGAAGTGTCTGCATGCTTTCGTCTAGCCTTCGTTCTGCATTTACTGGCCATCCTCCGTTTGTGTCTTGATTTGCTAGCAACCAATTTGCGGCATCAAGAAAGTGGGCCACATGGTTGTAAGTCCACAATGTTATGTTGTCCATTCGTCCGTTCCCAATTACTGAAATTGACTTTACCTTACTTAGATCTGCTTTAGACTTTCTAACAGCAGTTTTGTGCGTTTGACTGATACCTTTACGATAATCGATCACCAGATTTCTCGTTATCCTACGCCAATATTTGATAGGTCCAAGTCCATAAATAATATTATGCCCTTTCTTCTGAACGGTATCTTCTCCATTGGTGTACATGATCTTGACCTCTCGTTTGATATCTGCAGCTTCTAAGGTTATGCATATTGAGAAGTTTTGATAGAACAGGGCATCAAATGAAATCACGAATTCGCTTTCTGAATTGAGTGGAAGAACGAAACCTTTGGAAGTCATTGAAGCTTCTGAAATTTGAGAAAACCAGAACACTGTTAGTATTTGCCGAAGAAGACAACTGAATTACCAAGCTTTCCTCTAAGTGTATCCATTCAACAAAGAAAGCAGAGCTTATATGGCCATTGCAAATCAATTTCAATTTAGCTGAAGTTCTTTAAATCTAATGTTAAGACAATTGCAACTTTAGATGAATAGGATTCTTGAAGGTATTGCATTTCAGTTCACGCCTTGGAAATTTTTAAAAGTGATATTATCGAAATACGTTAGTTAAAATCAATGGAAGCTCTTTCCCCCAAGAATGTATTTGACTCTCTTTCCAGTTACAAAGATATCGAGAAATTAGCAAACTGTAGATCTTGTTATTGTAAGGTTGTAAGAGACAGTATAATATCTAAACGGCCTTCCTTCGTTCGAACTAAGATTAACAAGATAATCTAGTCAACTATACTGAGTCCGGAACCTATACAACAGCTCTGATCGATATCCAGTATTTAAAATGCTTGAGGTTTGTTTGTATAAAAGTCGTTGGATAATAAAAAGAAAGGGCCAAAGGCACGGGTTATATGAATGCAAACAAATCCTACATCTACATAACAGAAACGAGAGTCGAACATTATTTTTCATTAAAACAATCCTCACAAATCTACAGGTACATGATGTTTGCAATTTAGCATCTATTTACACGCTACGATGTAAATGTACCTGATGTTTGAAACCTGACAACATTTGTAGCCCTCTCCTCATCATAAACGATCTTGATGTTATTCGTTGCATCAGAAGAGGAGCTTCGTCGCCATTTCCGTAAGGCGTCTGCGTCTTCTGCATCTTCGTATATAATGACAACTGGTTCTTTCTCTGTGATATTTTTAGTGTAGTGGCTGAGTGCGAACTGGGCAATTTGTATGGCATAGAAGTAACCTTTCGGATCCCATTGTATGGTTATTGGTACACCTGCCGTAAAGGAAACAAGAATGAAATTGAAGGTGAACTGGTGAATTCTAATGACTAAACATACGTATATATCCCAAAGTCCCTTAACACATTCACAACCCACCTGACAAAACATCACGGAGCGGACGCCTGCCTTGGGTTAGTGGGAAATTGCTCCTAGATCTGACAACAAAAATACCGCTACCTCACTTTAGCGGTGATTGTCAGATTTTCCTCAGGGACGTTAGGGATATAGATGTCCGGAGTATCAGTGTTTTCAGAATTTGCTGATGGTGAAATAAGGATTCTAGGAGAAATTACACATTGTATATCTTTATTCAATGTTATATCAGCGCGCTATAGAACCCATGAAAATATAAAACTATCGATTTTTCATGATCAGTTGTGCAAAAGATTCGTGACCTGCACCATACCCTCAACTCTATATAGGGTATCCCGCCAGATATCGCTGTTCGGTGAAGCTATGCTTGGCCATGTTAAAGAATGTATAGCCTCAACTGCCCAAATGTGACGATATGATCAATGTATTGAACAACCTGAACTGAAGAAAATCAATTATTGTAAACTAACATCAATAAAGCTCGTGATCGCAAAGATTCATAAATCCCATCTTACCCAAGCTCTTGATGAAAAAGTTATGTGTGTGTATCAATTGTACTGCATCGAAATTGGGAGCAGTGTTCTCCTCCACCTGATAATGAGCAACGTCTGAAATCAATGTTCAAAACTGGCACGAAGAAAGTGAAGACCCTGAAAAGGGGAACTCAGCCAGCTTGCTCTCCTTTTCAGCTACACTATGTGAAACGACAGGTATACTCCTGTGACGGCACACCCAGCCTGTTTTTTTTTTCTTCTTAGGTTCAGTTGAACCCGTGTTCATTTTATATAATTTTCTTAGAGGTTTTAATCTGAGTACCAGCGAACAATTATAGAAAGATTAGGTGTGCCAATTCCTTATATCCTGACACTGATTCATCTATAAGAGTGATCAAAACAGTCTCAAACAGTTAGTCTTGCCATATTATTCAACGGTGACATGTAGCATGTTTCCTTTTAGGAGAAAATAGAAAATATGTTGGTATTACTTAACACAGTAGCGCCTGTATTACGTTAAAATATATTGCTATACATGCATTTGGTATTTGCCACCCAATCTCACAATGAACTTTCATTCTTTTTTTATCTCATTAGGTGAGTAATGGGTTCTAATGATTTAAAAAAAAATAATATGGTTTACACTGTATAAATGGTGTCTTGGTACCACATTTAAGGCGTGTCTTGGCAATAGCTATATCTTCAACAATAGAAATCAAAGAAACTAGAAACCAAACAATTTTAAGACACGAAGACGCATCCCCCATCAAGACATTTTTCAAAACTGGTTTCAAGACTTGTTTTACGACATTAAAGTGTCTTGCGTGAAAACATGACTTGTGTTGGAGTGTCTTTGATAGATACGTGGCATTTACACGTGAGGTTGTGTCTAACTAAACATGCGTCGCAAAACTGGCTTTAATTGATGTAATCTATTGGCCAAGACCACATTTTACCATTTAATCACCTATATCAACCCAAATACATCACGGCCATTTCCTTTAGTTCCTTTTGAAATCTA
Organism: Ophioderma brevispina; assembly: GCA_023653785.1. Classification (NCBI taxonomy): domain Eukaryota; kingdom Metazoa; phylum Echinodermata; class Ophiuroidea; order Amphilepidida; family Ophiodermatidae; genus Ophioderma; species Ophioderma brevispina. The sequence continues at coordinate 7,541 of JAMKCH010005228.1, read as the reverse complement.
TCAGTACTACTGCGGTAATATTGATTCACATAGAGTGTACTTGTAACTTGATATAATAAGATTCTGTAACATGCACCGGCTGGCACGTCAGGCTGTTGGTTAAAGTCCCGTTATCTTAATGGCTGGTATTCTAAGGAACTAACTTTAGACCCAGGTTAAACCAGGGTTAGTCCTACAAGAGGGGGCCTTTTTTTTCCTTTCACACTACTTGGAAAGTTAAATGTAACGGTAGAAAATTCCCCTCATGGTTCCAGCCCATCCATGAAGGCAGGTTCTCACCCGTTTACACAGCACACATTTTCAGAGGTATGTTGAAAGGAAAAAAGTTCCCCTCTTGTAGACTAACCCTGGTTTAAACCCGCGTTAAAAGTTTAGTCTCCCTTTCAGAATACCAGCCATAATGAACGCACTGTACATAAACGTGCCGTCCACTCACTAATGTTCTTACTTATTAACCGTTGCCCTCTGCTCGACATGATATTGATCCAAAGTCCTGAAAACGCCATCTGATTGTCCGCATTTGCTGTAAATCCTAGCTGTACTGTGATGCCATTCCAAGCGAATGCGTTCATCCGCTTTGATATCTTCCCATTTATTTCGAAATATCTCTCCAAGAAACTGAACTGGAATAAAAAGTTTTGTTTCCCCTCTTCGCCCGGTGATGGTATAATCGTCATTTATTAGACAGTCAATTTCTTCGTAACGTAACACACTCTTGATTTCCTTGTCATGTTTGATTTGAACATTATCTAGCAGGTTTTTATTTTCAGAAAGCTTTAAAAGCTCTTCCGCGTCATCATCTTTTATAAGCTCCCTCCCTCCCGTTCGTCTCCGGTTTATATATACCGACTTGACCGTCTTGGATGGGGCTCGGAATCTTCATAACAAGCCGTGGAGTCTGATTACTATACTGATAAATGTCAATATCGAAATAAGTATTAAACCATGCCGAATCCAATCTTTGGTTTTAATGTATGTCGTACAAAGCGCATGGATTTGGATTTCATCGTCAATATGCAGCAAAGGGAGCCAGACCTCGCCAATCTGTATACCAATCAAAACAAAATGATTACCAACACCGTGATACAACAGATAAATGCGATACACGGCTCATTGCGCTACTTGGGTTGGTCTTCAATATAATGGATCGTAGTTTTCTAGACTATTACCAATATAAGTAGATGTAGATCCGAACGTAAACAAGCCTTTAAACGTTCGCCTTAAGTCCCTGTATACATGGAAAGCGGGTGCATTTATGGCGACAAAACAAAAATGTTTCGACGGGCCTTTTATGTGGTCGGTGTTTCGTTTTGGGTTTGTTTTTCAACTAACTCCTTCAACATATCACAATATGTACAAAAAATATGCTTTATCTTATTCAAATCAATGCAATCAACGCTGAATACATACTGAAGCATTTCTTTTTAAAATCCCCAACGCAAAACTCATTGTTGGTCGGTGCCCCCAACATGGTTTTTTTTCTAAGCTAAAGTATACACTTAATGAATCCTGTATTTTGGTTATTTGCACAATAGTTACTCGGACGGTATCGGTATACACAATTACAAGCAAAATTGTAAGTTTTCACTTTGGGGAAATACCGAGCAAGGGCTTAGACCCTTTAGTTATACAAAACCGATATTATTGTCACCTAAAAAGCGTTCAAGAAGCAAGGTGCTATCGGGGAGCACCATTAGACATTTAGGGAGCATGGAAGTTGTTTGAGAAAAATAACTTAGCCCATTAATGACTAAATTCCCATTGATGAGTAAAAAACTCCTCACCCACCTCTAAAACAAAAGGACTTCAAACTGGAACTTAAAAATATTCCATCTTAAAGCTGCGTAAAAAAAAGTAATTCCGGCCCGACTCAAACTCCCATGCTATCCTTGAAATCTAATGGTGCGTCCCCTAAAGGTGTTTGCATATTAGCGATGCAAGTATATGTACCAAGGAAACAACAGTTAAACAATGGGCAAACGGTCGTTTGTATCAGAAATGAGTCATTTTTAATGTCATTATAAGAATTCTAGCAAGCAGCCTGACTTTGAACTTGACCCAGAAACACTGAAAAGCCAAAGACCGACGTGCCCAGTCTAGACATCGTTCATTTGTTCATTAAGATAATGACTACAGCTATATAGCCTCGTGCAGTATCAGATGAACTTACACAGGGTGGCTCATTACATTTTAGAGACCTATTTGTTATTGAAGCCAAAGTGCCTGAAATCAGACACTTTGAACTGGTAACGTGAAAGTGGGAGCTAAGTTTTAGCATGCGAGGAGAAAAATAGTAGAAATTTGTATTTTTTTAAAAGGACATTCAGAAATCCAGTAGTGATCATAATTCTGCTTTGACCTTAGTTCTACAGGCGACCACAAAATACACTGAAAATTCCAAATGTTTTGAACAAAACTCTGTTTCATTTGATGAGTAGTTTTGAATAATTAATTTGATCTTAATGTGTTAATTTGATTGTTCGGACCGGACATTCCCAAAGGTGCATTCTTGATCTTAGCCCCTTTGTCTTTGGTTTCAGAGATAGATATATCTAATATATATATATATCCTCAAGAAAAGGTGATTTTGGACGGTGGGTTTTGATGTACATCCGCGAATATTCGTATGACCCATAGACTACTGTGTTGTCATTTTTGCACGTCTACCTACAGAAAATATAAAAGTACGAATTTCTTCTAGAATCGATGGAATCTGCTTGTAAGATTAGGCACAAATACTATACTTAGGCAACGGTTCAAATGATATAAAAATCTCACACTTGTTTAGATTTCGGTGGACCAGGCTGTGGATCACGAAATGCCCTTTAATGCGAAACTTGCTGTAGTTTCATAACAAAAAGAGCCTTGGTTTATTCGTTTGCGGTATTTGTTAATTCAGAGGGATAAGCTTTGCGTACATGCAAAATTTGGTTAAATTGTTAAAAACTGAGAATGCCTTCCCGAAATCTCTCTGAAAGTCCTTAAAGAGACATGATGACATTTCCAGAGAGAAGCGCCCTCAATTTTTTTGCATATTTGGAATGCTTATCAATGTATTAGATCACACCTGAAATGATTAAGCCGAATACGCCGTCTTTATGTAATAAGATGATGATTTAGTAATTTCTGTAGTGAACGACAGAAATTCAAAGCATGGTTTCCTATAAGGACGATTAGGAAAGCAGGTAAGTTCAAAACAAGGTTTGCGGTTTTCTTTCGTGCTTGTTTGTCCAATAAACTTTCGAAACGTTCTCGGTAGATGTTCTACAACCGATCAAGTGCAATTTGAGAGAAATTTGTATCCTCAAAAAAAATCTCCTGTCACTTTAAATGATAAATTGTAAACTAAATTGAGGCCTTGTAAGAATATGCATGTTTCTGATCATAGATTATATCTTTTCAATTTTTAAGCCAATTAGACACGCAATTATGTAACCCATCTTCGCTTAAAGCCACTATAAGCGATTTCTTCAAAATGACGGTAAACAAATCGCACCTTTTTTTAATCAAAGGCCATTTTTGCAAGGTTTGATGTATTAACATTGTTTAGTAAAGGACCCCTGGCCCTGGAAGTGGCATATATAGCGTAAACAAATCCGTAGTTGTCAAGAAAGAAATGGGCTTTTATTGACATCATCAACCGGCTTTAAAATGCTGAATATGAGGTATTGATAGGACATGACACTCGCACTGTAAAAAAGACAAAATGTGAATTTTGAATTTGGGGAAAATGTTGACTATGGCTCGGAGAAGCCAGATTGAAGTTATAAGTTCACATGAACAAACAGTGTAATGTCAAAAATCTTCATTCGCACGATATAAACCCCTTAACGACATTGAGCAGCTGATGACAATGTGATGTGTTTTACATGGACTGTGTGTGGAGTTAAAAAGTGATGACACTGGGGATATGTGGGAGCTAAGCAAAAACCCCCAAAAGGTCAAATTTCTTCTGCCAATTCCTGTGATAAATACTGATTATACCTTTTATTCCATCCCAACCTTTATATATATAAACACACAACCCCTAACGTCCCTTATCTGCATTTAAATCCACTTGTATATTAGATATATATATATATATATATCAATATATATATATATATATATATGGTCCCTGTGTGTAATTAGAACGTTGCCTGCACCGTTACAAGTGTGGCGCTATAGTTCTGAATTATGAGGAATGTAGTATAATTTATTATATTTGTTTGAAGAATGAAGGCATTCATCTTGCGTCGCGTCGCCACAGCGGTGTTTTTTTTGCGTGTAATCGTCGGGGGGCTTTGTATAGTTACTTGTTGAATTACTAACATACTCATGTTCAAAAAACATATACGCACCCTTATTATTTTGAAGAAATGAGTTCAAAGAAACCCAAGTGTGGCGTTTCTTTTGTTCCTCGTGTGGATATATCAACACCTATTCCGCAAATTTATCCACACTACAGAGATAAGGGGAACGACGGCGGAAGGAGACAAGCAAACTACGGTTGGCTATATAATGGTAGCTAAAAAGGAGTCCTCTATGGTGCAAAATGGGAATTTGGAGTAGGCCTAGGGGCTAGGCTAGTACACATTTAAGTTTTAGAAATGTTTTTTTTTTAAAGTTATGTAAAAATACACATAAAAATTAAATTTAATTTTTCTACAAACAATTACACAGGTAAAAAAGCAAATATATACCTAATTAAATAATCTTCCTGTCACTGTAAGATAAATTGTCAACTAAATTGAGGCCTTGTAAGATATGCATGTTTCTGATCATAGATTATATCTTTTCAATTTTAAGCCAATTCGACACGGGAATATGTAACCCATCTTCGTTTAAAGCCACTATGAAAGCGATTTCTTCAAAATGACGGTAAACAAATAGCACCTTTTTTTAATCAAAGGTCCATTTTGCACTGTTGTATTAGAAAGTGTTGTAGTAAAGACCCCGGCCCTGGCGTGGCTATAAAAGGTAACACTCCGTATTTGCAAGAAATGAGGACTTTTATTGATCATCAAGCCGGCGTTTAAAAATGCCTTTAATATGAGGTATTGAATGACATGGACACTATAGCACTTTAAGACAAAATGTGCATTTGGAATTTGGGGCGAAAAAAATGTCTGATATGGCTGGAGAGCCAGATGAGTTATGAGTTCACATGAACAACAGTGTAATGTCAAATCTCATTCGCAACCGATAAAACCCCTAAACGGCATTGAGCAGTGATGACAATGTGTATGTGGTTTACATGACTGTGGTGGGAGTTAAAAAGTGATGACACTGGGGATATGTGGGAGCTAAGCAAAAAAACACCACCAACAAGGTTCAATTTCTTCTTCCAATTTCCTTTGATAAAGTACTGATGATATCCCTTTTCCTTCATTACCAACATCTTTATATATAACACACCAAATACCCCTAACGTCCCTTATCTGCATTAAATCACTTTGTATATATATATATATGGTCACCTGTTGTAATTAGAACGTTCCCGCACCGTTATCATTGTGGCGGCTATTATTTCTGCATTATGAGTGCATGTAGTAATTTTATTTATATTTTTTTTTACTAATGAAAGGGAATTCATCTTTGCGTCGCGTCGCCACAGCGTGTCATCGTCTGGGGCTTGTATAGTTCTTTGTTGACATGAATAACATACTCATGTTCAAAAAACATAATACGCACCCTTAATATTTTGAAGAAATGATGTTCAAAGAACCCAATGTGGCTTTCTTTTTGTTTCCTCGTGTGGATATACAACACCTACCGCAAATTCTCCACACTTACAGATAGAAGGGGAATCGAAGGCGGAAGGAGACAAGAAAACGACAGGTTGGCCTATATAATGGTAGCTAAAAAGGAGTCCTCTATGGTGCAAAATGGGAATTTGGAGTAGGCCTATGGATAGCAGTTAGGTAGCACATTAAGTTTTAGAAAGTTTTGTAAACAGTGATGTAAGTAAACATAAAAATTAAATTTAATTGGTACGTACAAAACAATACACATTAAAAGAAATATATACCTTTAATTAATAATGTTCCATGCTTATAATGTATGGTTTTTTCTCTGTGTGTAGGTTGTTTCGGCATATCCGATAGAAATAAATGAAAAAACACATCCTTGGGTAGGTTAAAAATATTAGTTGACAGAAAAGGAAGGAAAACAGCAGGTGTTCAAAGATATGAATCTCATTCCTTACGTGTTGTAGCCTAAGTGCGGGCCTAAGTGTCCGTGGACAGTAATGGATAAAATATCGTGATTCTTTCTATTTAGGTTTCTTTCAGTTTGGACTTGTAGGGTTATGTTAGGATAGCCTATATTTGTTACAGGCATGCAAAAATATGATTTGTTAGATTTTGTTTTCGATTTTTGATTTCAGCCAAATCACTTTAGTGCCTTTAACGTCCTGGGTACAGCCAGACCAATTGAGTTGTATTGCATAAGGTATATATGTGGAAAACATGTAGCCAATCGAGACAGCAAGAAAAAGCTTATATATATAGATTTATTTTGATTGATTACTGTCAGAAGTGGTTGTGTCATATTAAGAAAGGTGCACGGCAGACCTCAGGGGTTTGAAACGATAGCCTTATGTTGCTGTTCAATGATGAATCTTAATGCTAGGACTCACCCAACTAGATTTTATTGGAGGATTTGATTTGCCTAAAAAATGCATCAAAGCGATTAAAGCCAAGAAATCGCCAGGAAGAAAAATAAGTCAAAATATATATTCATAAAGGAGATCGAAATAGAATAATCGATATAAATACGTGCAATATCATCCATACAACACCAGCGAGCAATGCGTTTTTAATGAGCGAAAGTAGTTTCCATATTGAAATGCTTTCGATAGCCCGAGTTTTGTTATTAAAGTGTTAAAAGATTAAACGAATGTTTGCCAGATATAGTGTTTTATAGTCAGTATTATGTCGCCCACAAAGAAATTCTTAGAATTTTGTGAAAAATTGATCTATCACCTCCAGTCGCCTGCCGCGCGCGAAGTGCATTTCAATAAAATGAAAATAAAAAATAAAAATAAAATTAGCTTTCACAATATCTAAAATTGATTCCATTAGCAATACATTTGGATGATTTTAAATTTTATGATCAGGTGATACTTTTTCTCTTCCTCCTTCCTTTTTCTTTAATTTTGTAATCAAAATACACCTGTTTAAACTTTAGACTCTGTGCCATATGCTGTCCTGGGCGAGAACCATGAATTGATACGTCCAGTAATTTATTTTTTTTTTATTTAACTATTTTTAATGTGTCATCGCATTAACAAGTCTTCGCTAGACAAGTCACGTTTACTCTTTATTGGAATAAATTTAATTTAGTGATTAGTCGTGAAAATGCATAATATTTAACAAATCTGAAAAATTTATGAAAAGGTGAACTTTTGACTCCTGTTGTCTTCTGCGGGAACTGTAAACTGATACAATGGTCGTATACTGTAATATACGTTGATTAATAAACGCATTACACGCTACAACGTTCCACGTAATTTGTCATTGTGCCGAAGCTGATAGTAACACATTTTTGATCTTGTTACA